>CAUJRU010003698.1:5000-27500 GCA_963277665.1 Viscum album
TTTTATTCCAGAGACAAGAATGAATCATCATCGACGGGGTCTCAGCATTCATTCCTTCCTTTACCCAGCACCGATGAGAATAGCCAAACCGATCACTTCCCACGAATCCACAGGATCCCGGTTAATGAGTCATCACCTCCGCATGACGCTCGTGTATCTTGCAGAAACAGTAGATACACATTCTCAAGCCGCCCTTATGAACATCATCACCCAAGGCATGACTGAGGAGGAAGGCACCCCAACTTGTCCAATAATGAACCATGGCAACCGTTTGCCTGGTGGTGTGAGTTTCTCAGGACCCAAATAACTCACAGGTGGCCCCGACAATGCGTTGGGCAAAGCACTCCCGCAAATCACTGCCCAAGGAAGCTTGCTACGGTTCGCATGGAATATCACTGAATGGGAAATTTAGGAGCACGGTCTCTCATCCTGGTGATACCGACAGTTTCGCGCTTGAACCACTACCAAAATCCCACAACGCTCCAGAGAAGGTGAGGAAAAGGCAGGTACAGCAAAGGACGACAAAGGAACCCAATCCCACCATGCCTCCCACATCCCAACATCTGCAAGAACTCAACCACACTCGGTGGCTTTTAAGCATAGCCCGACCCGCAACGCTCCATGAAAGGTGAGGAAAAAGGTGGGTACGACAGGACGGGGAAACAACCCAATCCCGCCCATACCCCCCACATCCCACCAGTGAGGAAAAAGGTAGGAACGTCAGGGGATGAGGAGGGAAACCCCCATCCCGCCGTGCCTCCCACATCTCACATTCCGTAGGAACTCAACCGCCATGAGGCAGCTTTTAAGCAGACGAACCAGCAACGCTCAAGAGACGTCGAGGAAAAGGAGTCATGGTAGGTACGGGGGTCCTATGTCCCGCCGCGCCGCCCACATCCCACCATCCACAGGATCCCACAAACCGTGAGGCGGTATTTAAGCACCCAGCCCGCAATGCTCCACAGACGGGGAGGAAAAGGCAGGCACGTCAGGGGACGGGGCAAAAACCCAATCCCGCCGCGCCTCCCACATCCCACCATCCGCAGCAACTCAACCACCCTGAGGCGGCTTTTAAGCAAGCCAAGCCGCACTGCTCTAGAGAAGGCGAGGGAAGGGCAGGAGCGTCGAGGGACGACAAAGGAACACCAACCCACCATGCCTCCCACATCCCACCATCCAAGGAACTCCGCCACCGACAGGTGGCCTTTTAAGCAAGCCCGAACCGCAACGCTCCATGAAAGGTGAGGAAAAAGGCGGGCACGGCATGAGACTGGGCAAAAACCCATTCTTTCCAATGCCCCCCACATCCCACCGGTGAGGAAAAGGAATTACAGCGTCCCACCGCCATGCCTCCCACATCCCACCTTCCGAAGGAACTCAACCGCCATGAGGCAGATTTTAAGCAGACGAACCCACAACGCTCCAGGGACGTTGAGGAAAAGGAGTCATGACAGGAACGGAGGCCCTATGTCCCGCCGCACCCCCCACATCCCACCATTCAAAAGAACTCAACCACCGTTGAGAAACTTTTAACCAAGAACCAGGACACCAACCATGCTCATCTATCATCATCCCATCCAAGTTATATCTGTCTAGTATCGCATCGTCTTTTTAGCAAGCCCTTGGAAGACGGAACCGCAATTGTGCGAGAGAATTCAACCCAAGCATATAGACGGGGCCCCTACATCAGCACCAAAAAAATTCCACTACCAACAGGGAGAACTCCAAAGGGACAAGTGAGGGTCTTCTAGGTGGAGCTCACCCACCTGGGGATTCTTCGCTTGAGATATAACCGAGGAGAAAGTCACCCCTGGAACTGATTTAATGAGACCCGTCACAGTATCACCATCTTTCGATTAGTTTGTCCTTTACATGCGGGACCTGATCTTTGAGACAGGCATATGACTAGTGGAAGGATCAGCCATGTAGCATCACCAACAACATCTGCATTGTTTGGGGTATGACTGAGCTGACCACTCAGACCCCAACACAAGCCCAAACCGTCGTCCCGAACATTCAATTCTGTTCGATTAGTTTGTCCTTTGTACATGCACAACCTGATCTTTGAGACAAGCATATGACTAATGGAAGGATCAGCCAGGTAGCATCACCAACCACATCTGCAATGTTTGAGGTATGACTGAGCAGACCACTCAGACCCCAACACAAGCCCCAACCATCTTCCCAAATCGACAGGATTCCCCTTAATGAGTCATCACCTCCGCATGACGCTCGTGTATCTTGCAGAAACAGTAGATACACATTCTCAAGCCACCCTTATGAACATCATCACCCAAGGCATGACTGAGGAGGAAGGCACCCCAACTTGTCCAATAATGAACCATGGAAATCGTCACCCTGTTGGTGTGAGTTTCTTAGGACCCAAATAACTCGCACGTGGCCCCGACAATGCGTTGAGCAAAGCACTCCCACCAATCATTGCCCAAGGCAGCTTGCTATGGTTCGCATGAAATATCGCTGAATGAGAAATTTAGGAGCACGCTCTTGCATCCTGGTGATACCGACAGTTTCGCGCTTGAACCACTACCAAAATTCCACAACGCTCCAGAGCAGGTGAGGAAAAGGCGGTACAGCAAGGGACGACAAAGGAACCCAATCCCACCATGCCTCCCACATCCCAACATCTGCAAGAACTCAACCACACTCGGTGGCTTTTAAGCATAGCCCGACCCGCAACGCTCCATGAAAGGTGAGGAAAAAGGTGGGTACGACAGGACGGGGAAACAACCCAATCCCGCCCATACCCCCCACATCCCACCAGTGAGGAAAAAGGTAGGAACGTCAGGGGATGAGGAGGGAAACCCCCATCCCGCCGTGCCTCCCACATCTCACATTCCGTAGGAACTCAACCGCCATGAGGCAGCTTTTAAGCAGACGAACCAGCAACGCTCAAGAGACGTCAAGGAAAAGGAGTCAGGGTAGGTACGGGGGTCCTATGTCCCGCCGCGCCGCCCACATCCCACCATCCACAGGATCCCACAAACCGTGAGGCGGTATTTAAGCACCCAGCCCGCAATGCTCCACAGACGGGGAGGAAAAGGCAGGCACGTCAGGGGACGGGGCAAAAACCCAATCCCGCCGCGCCTCCCACATCCCACCATCCGCAACAACTCAACCACCCTGAGGCGGCTTTTAAGCAAGCCAAGCCGCACTGCTCTAGAGAAGGCGAGGGAAGGGCAGGAGCGTCGAGGGACGACAAAGGAACACCAACCCACCATGCCTCCCACATCCCACCATCCAAGGAACTCCGCCACCGACAGGTGGCCTTTTAAGCAAGCCCGAACCGCAACGCTCCATGAAAGGTGAGGAAAAAGGCGGGCACGGCATGAGACTGGGCAAAAACCCATTCTTTCCAATGCCCCCCACATCCCACCGGTGAGGAAAAGGAATTACAGCGTCCCACCGCCATGCCTCCCACATCCCACCTTCCGAAGGAACTCAACCGCCATGAGGCAGATTTTAAGCAGACGAACCCACAACGCTCCAGGGACGTTGAGGAAAAGGAGTCATGACAGGAACGGAGGCCCTATGTCCCGCCGCACCCCCCACATCCCACCATTCAAAAGAACTCAACCACCGTTGCGAAACTTTTAACCAAGAACCAGGACACCAACCATGCTCATCTATCATCATCCCATCCAAGTTATATCTGTCTAGTATCGCATTGTCTTTTTAGCAAGCCCTTGGAAGACGGAACCGCAATTGTGCGAGAGAATTCAACCCAAGCATATAGACGGGGCCCCTACATCAGCACCAAAAAAATTCCACTACCAACAGGGAGAACTCCAAAGGGACAAGTGAGGGTCTTCTAGGTGGAGCTCACCCACCTGGGGATTCTTCGCTTGAGATATAACCGAGGAGAAAGTCACCCCTGGCACTGATTTAATGAGACCCGTCACAGTATCACCATCTTTCGATTAGTTTGTCCTTTACATGCGGGACCTGATCTTTGAGACAGGCATATGACTAGTGGAAGGATCAGCCATGTAGCATCACCAACAACATCTGCATTGTTTGGGGTATGACTGAGCTGACCACTCAGACCCCAACACAAGCCCAAACCGTCGTCCCGAACATTCAATTCTGTTCGATTAGTTTGTCCTTTGTACATGCACAACCTGATCTTTGAGACAAGCATATGACTAATGGAAGGATCAGCCAGGTAGCATCACCAACCACATCTGCAATGTTTGAGGTATGACTGAGCAGACCACTCAGACCCCAACACAAGCCCCAACCATCTTCCCAAATCGACAGGATTCCCCTTAATGAGTCATCACCTCCGCATGACGCTCGTGTATCTTGCAGAAACAGTAGATACACATTCTCAAGCCACCCTTATGAACATCATCACCCAAGGCATGACTGAGGAGGAAGGCACCCCAACTTGTCCAATAATGAACCATGGAAATCGTTACCCTGTTGGTGTGAGTCTCTTAGGACACAAATAACTCGCACGTGGCCCCGACAATGCGTTGAGCAAAGCACTCCCACCAATCATTGCCCAAGGCAGCTTGCTATGGTTCGCATGGAATATCGCTGAATGAGAAATTTAGGAGCACGCTCTCGCATCCTGGTGATACCGACAGTTTCGCGCTTGAACCACTACCAAAATTCCACAACGCTCCAGAGAAGGTGAGGAAAAGGCGGTACAGCAAGGGACGACAAAGGAACCCAATCCCACCATGCCTCCCACATCCCAACATCTGCAAGAACTCAACCACACTCAGTGGATTTTAAGCAAAGCCCGACCCGCAACGCTCCATGAAAGGTGAGGAAAAAGGTGGGTACGACAGGACGGGGAAACAACCCAATCCCGCCCATACCCCCCACATCCCACCAGTGAGGGAAAAGGTAGGAACGTCAGGGGATGAGGAGGGAAACCCCCATCCCGCCGTGCCTCCCACATCTCACATTCCGTAGGAACTCAACCGCCATGAGGCAGCTTTTAAGCAGACGAACCAGCAACGCTCAAGAGACGTCGAGGAAAAGGAGTCATGGTAGGTACGGGGGTCCTATGTCCCGCCGCGCCGCCCACATCCCACCATCCACAGGATCCCACAAACCGTGAGGCGGTATTTAAGCACCCAGCCCGCAATGCTCCACAGACGGGGAGGAAAAGGCAGGCACGTCAGGGGACGGGGCAAAAACCCAATCCCGCCGCGCCCCCCACATCCCACCATCCGCAGCAACTCAACCACCCTGAGGCAGCTTTTAAGCAAGCAAAGCCGCACTGCTCTAGAGAAGGCGAGGGAAGGGCAGGAGCGTCGAGGGACGACAAAGGAACACCAACCCACCATGCCTCCCACATCCCACCATCCAAGGAACTCCGCCACCAACAGGTGGCCTTTTAAGCAAGCCCGAACCGCAACGCTCCATGAAAGGTGAGGAAAAAGGCGGGCACGGCATGAGACTGGGCAAAAACCCATTCTTTCCAATGCCCCCCACATCCCACCGGTGAGGAAAAGGAATTACAGCGTCCCACCGCCATGCTTCCCACATCCCACCTTCCGAAGGAACTCAACCGCCGTGAGGCAGATTTTAAGCAGACGAACCCACAACGCTCCAGGGACGTTGAGGAAAAGGAGTCATGACAGGAACAGAGGCCCTATGTCCCGCCGCACCCCCCACATCCCACCATTCAAAAGAACTCAACCACCGTTGCGAAACTTTTAACCAAGAACCAGGACACCAACCATGCTCATCTATCATCATCCCATCCAAGTTATATCTGTCTAGTATCGCATCGTCTTTTTAGCAAGCCCTTGGAACCCGAAACCAAAATTGTGCGAGAGAATTCAACCCAAGCATATAGACGGGGCCCGTACATCAGCACCAACAAAATTCCACTACCAACAGGGAGAACTCCAAAGGGACAAGTGAGGGTCTTCAAGGTGGAGCTCACCCACCTGGGGATTCTTCGCTTGAGGTATAACCGAGGAGAAAGTCAGCCCTGGCACTGATTTAATGAGACCCGTCACAGTATCACCATCTTTCGATTAGTTTGTCCTTTACATGCGGGACCTGATCTTTGAGACAGGCATATGACTAGTGGAAGGATCAACCATGTAGCATCACCAACCACATCTGCAATGTTTGAGGTATGACTGAGCAGACCACTCAGACCCCAACACAAGCCCAAACCGTCGTCCCGAGCATTCAATTCCATTCGATTAGTTTGTCCTTCGTACATGCACAGCCTGATCTTTGAGACAATAATATGACTAATGGAAAGATCAACCGGGTACCATCACCAACCACATCTGCAATGTTTGAGGTATGACTGAGCAGACCACTCAGACCCCAACACAAGCCCGAACCATCTCTTCCCAAATCGACATGTTTCCCCTTAATTAGTCATCACCTCTGCATGACGCTCGTGTATCTTGCAGAAACAGTAGATACACATTCTCAAGCCACCCTTATGAACATCATCACCCAAGGCATGACTGAGGAGGAAGGCACCCCAACTTGTCCAATAATGAACCATGGAAATCGTTACCCTGTTGGTGTGAGTTTCTTAGGACCCAAATAACTCGCACGTGGCCCCGACAATGCGTTGAGCAAAGCACTCCCACCAATCATTGCCCAAGGCAGCTTGCTATGGTTCGCATGGAATATCACTGAATGAGAAATTTAGGAGCACGCTCTCGCATCCTGGTGATACCGACAGTTTCGCGCTTGAACCACTACCAAAATTCCACAACGCTCCAGAGAAGGTGAGGAAAAGGCGGTACAGCAAGGGACGACAAAGGAACCCAATCCCACCATGCCTCCCACATCCCAACATCTGCAAGAACTCAACCACAATCAGTGGATTTTAAGCAAAGCCCGACCCGCAACGCTCCATGAAAGGTGAGGAAAAAGGTGGGTACGACAGGACGGGGAAACAACCCAATCCCACCCATACCCCCCACATCCCACCAGTGAGGAAAAAGGTAGGAACGTCAGGGGATGAGGAGGGAAACCCCCATCCCGCCGTGCCTCCCACATCTCACATTCCGTAGGAACTCAACCGCCATGAGGCAGCTTTTAAGCAGACGAACCAGCAACGCTCAAGAGACGTCGAGGAAAAGGAGTCATGGTAGGTACGGGGGTCCTATGTCCCGCCGCGCCGCCCACATCCCACCATCCACAGGATCCCACAAACCGTGAGGCGGTATTTAAGCACCCAGCCCGCAATGCTCCACAGACGGGGAGGAAAAGGCAGGCACGTCAGGGGACGGGGCAAAAACCCAATCCCGCCGCGCCCCCCACATCCCACCATCCGCAGCAACTCAACCGCCCTGAGGCAGCTTTTAAGCAAGCAGAGCCGCACTGCTCTAGAGAAGGCGAGGGAAGGGCAGGAGCGTCGAGGGACGACAAAGGAACACCAACCCACCATGCCTCCCACATCCCACCATCCAAGGAACTCCGCCACCAACAGGTGGCCTTTTAAGCAAGCCCGAACCGCAACGCTCCATGAAAGGTGAGGAAAAAGGCGGGCACGGCATGAGACTGGGCAAAAACCCATTCTTTCCAATGCCCCCCACATCCCACCGGTGAGGAAAAGGAATTACAGCGTCCCACCGCCATGCCTCCCACATCCCACCTTCCGAAGGAACTCAACCGCCATGAGGCAGATTTTAAGCAGACGAACCCACAACGCTCCAGGGACGTTGAGGAAAAGGAGTCATGACAGGAACGGAGGCCCTATGTCCCGCCGCACCCCCCACATCCCACCATTCAAAAGAACTCAACCACCGTTGCGAAACTTTTAACCAAGAACCAGGACACCAACCATGCTCATCTATCATCATCCCATCCAAGTTATATCTGTCTAGTATCGCATCGTCTTTTTAGCAAGCCCTTGGAACCCGAAACCAAAATTGTGCGAGAGAATTCAACCCAAGCATATAGACGGGGCCCTTACATCAGCACCAACAAAATTCCACTACCAACAGGGAGAACTCCAAAGGGACAAGTGAGGTTCTTCTAGGTGGAGCTCACCCACCTGGGGATTCTTCGCTTGATGTATAACCGAGGAGAAAGTCAGCCGTGTCACTGATTTAATGAGACCCTTCACAGTATCACCATCTTTCGATTAGTTTGTCCTTGTACATGCAGGACCTGATCTTTGAGACACGCATATGACTAGTGGAAGGATCACCCATGTAGCGTCACTAACCACATCTGCAATGTTTGAGGTATGACTGAGCAGACCACTCAGACCCCAACACAAGCCTAAACCGTCGTCCCGAGCATTCAATTCCATTCGATTAGTTTGTCCTTTGTACATGCACAACCTGATCTTTGATACAAGCATATGACTAATGGAAGGATCAGCCAGGTAGCATCACCAACCACATCTGCAATGTTTGAGGTATGACTGAGCAAACCACTCAGACCCCAACACAAGCCCAAACCATCTTCCCAAATCGACATGTTTCCCCTTAATTAGTCATCACCTCTGTATGACGCTCGTGTATCTTGCAAAAACAATAGATACACATTCTTCGCTTGATGTATAACCGAGGAGAACGTCAAACTTGTCACTGATTTAATGAGACCCTTCACAGTATCACCATCTTTCGGTTAGTTTGTCCCTGTACATGCACAGACTGATCTTTGAGACAAGCATATGACTAGTGTTCTCATCGGATATCCAACCAAGCCAAACCGTGTTCCATCATTCACATGGAAACATGTACAAGGACCAAATGAAAGCGAGGAGAAATTAAACCCCCACTTACGGATGAGGGTGCCAACGAGACCAACGTTCCCTTCCCAAAAAAGGGAGACCGCAGTATCTTGACAACCATCCACCACTCCCACACAATCGCGTAAGCACAACCATCAACCCACACAACTGACCGTCACGCCTCGAGGGAAGCAACCCGAGAGGCATCACAATGCAGCACATGAAGGCAGGGAAAGCCCGCTATGCATGACACAAGGGAAGGATTGATATACCCAACCCCCTAGCGCCAACGAGACCAACGTTCCATTCCCAAAAAAGGGAGACCGCAGTATCTTGACAACCATCCACCACTTCCACACAATCGCATAAGGGCAACCATCAACCCACACAACTGATCATGCACAACCTGATCTTTGAGACAAGCATATGACTAGTAGAAGGATCAGCCATGTAGCATCACCAACAACATCTGCATTGTTTGAGGTATGACTGAGCTCACCACTCAGACCCCAACACAAGCCCAAACCATCATCCCGAACATTCAATTCCGTTCCATTAGTTTGTCCTTTGTACATGCACAACCTGATCTTTGGGACAAGCATATGACTAATGGAAGGATCAGCCAGGTTGCATCACCAACCACATCTGCAATGTTTGAGGTATGACTGAGCAGACCACTCAGACCCCAACACAAGCCCAAACCGTCTTTCCAAATCGACAGGAACCCAATTAATGAGTCATCACCTCTGCATGATGCTCAATACCGCAATTGTGCGAGAGAATTCAACCCAAGCATATAAACAGGGCCCGTATATCATAACTGACAAAATTCCACTACCAACAGGGAGAACTCCGAAGGGACAAGTGAGGGTCTTCTAGGTGGAGCTCACCCACCTGGGGATTCTTCTCTTGATGTATAACTGAGGAGAAAGTCAGCCCTGGCACTAATTTAATGAGACCCATCACAGTATCACCATCTTTCGATTAGTTTGTCTTTGTACATGCGGGACCTGATCTTTGAGTCAAGCATATGACTAGTTGAAGGATCAGCCATGTAGCATCACCAACAACATCTGCATTGTTTGAGGTATGACTGAGCTAACCACTCAGACCCCAACACAAGCCCAAACCGTCGTCCCGAACATTCAATTCCATTCGATTAGTTTTTCCTTTGTACATGCACCACCTGATCTTTGGGACAAGCATATGACTAATGGAAGGATCAGCCAGGTAGCATCACCAACCACATCTGCAATGTTTGAGGTATGACTGAGCAAACCACTCAGACCCCAACACAAGCCCAAACCATCTTCCCAAATCGACAGGATTCCCCTTAATGAGTCATCACCTCTGCGTGACGACGCTCGTGTATCTTGTCGAAACAATAGATACACATTCTTCGCTTGATGTATAACCGAGGAGAACGTCAAACTTGTCACTGATTTAATGAGACCCTTCACAATATCACCATCTTTCGGTTAGTTTGTCCCTGTACATGCACAGACTGATCTTTGAGACAAGCATTTGACTAGTGTTCTCAACGGATATCCAACCAAGCCAAACCGTGTTCCATCATTCACATGGAAACATGCACAAGGACCAAATGAAAGCGAGGAGAAATTAATCCCCCACTTACGGATGAGGGTGCCAACGAGACCAACGTTCCCTTCCCAAAAAAGGGAGACCGCAGTATCTTGACAACCATCCACCACTCCCACACAATCGCGTAAGCACAACCATCAACCCACACAACTGACCGTGACGCCTCAAGGGAAGCAACCCGAGAGGCATCACAATGCAGCACATGAAGGCAGGGAAAGCCCGCTATGCATGACACAAGGGAAGGATTTATATACCCAACCCCCTAGAGCCAAGGAGACCAACGTTCCCTTCCCAAAAAAGGGAGACCGCAGTATCTTGACAACCATCCACCACTCCCACACAATCGCGTAAGCACAACCATCAACCCACACAACTGACTGTGACACCTCGAGGGAAGCAACCCGAGAGACATCACAATGCAGCACATGAAGGCAGGGAAAGCCCGCTATGCATGACACAAGGGAAGGATTTATATACCCAACCCCCTAGAGCCAAGGAGACCAACGTTCCCTTCCCAAAAAAGGGAGACCGCAGTATCTTGACAACCATCCACCACTCCCACACAATCGCGTAAGCACAACCATCAACCCACACAACTGACCGTGACGCCTCAAGGGAAGCAACCCCAGAGGCATCACAATGCAGCACATGAAGGCAGGGAAAGCCCGCTATGCATGACACAAGGGAAGGATTTATATACCCAACCCCCTAGAGCCAAGGAGACCAACGTTCCCTTCCCAAAAAAGGGAGACCGCAGTATCTTGACAACCATCCACCACTCCCACACAATCGCGTAAGCACAACCATCAACCCACACAACTGACTGTGACGCCTCGAGGGAAGCAACCCGAGAGACATCACAATGCAGCACATGAAGGCAGGGAAAGCCCGCTATGCATGACACAAGGGAAGGATTTATATACCCAACCCCCTAGAGCCAACGAGACCAACGTTCCCTTCCCAAAAAAGGGAGACCGCAGTATCTTGACAGCCATCCACCACTCCCACACAATCGCGTAAGCACAACCATCAACCCACACAACTGACCGTGACGCCTCGAGGGAAGCAACCCGAGAGGCATCACAATGCAGCACATGAAGGCAGGGAAAGCCCGCTATGCATGACACAAGGGAAGGATTGATATACCCAACCCCCTAGAGCCAACGAGACCAACGTTCCCTTCCCAAAAAAGGGAGACCGCAGTATCTTGACAACCATCCACCACTCCCACACAATCGCGTAAGCACAACCATCAACCCACACAACTGACCGTGACGCCTCGAGGGAAGCAACCCGAGAGGCATCACAATGCAGCACATGAAGGCAGGGAAAGCCCGCTATGCATGACACAAGGGAAGGATTGATATACCCAACCCCCTAGAGCCAACGAGACCAACGTTCCCTTCCCAAAAAAGGGAGACCGCGGTATCTTGACAACCATCCACCACTCCCACACAATCGCATAAGCGCAACCATCAACCCACACAACTGATCATGCAGGACCTGATCTTTGAGACAAGCATATGACTAGTGGAAGGATCAGACATGTAGAATCACCAACAACATCTGCATTGTTTGAGGTATGACTGAGCTCACCACTCAGACCCCAACACAAGCCCAAACCGTCGTCCCGAACATTCAATTCCGTTCGATTAGTTTGTCCATTGTACATGCACAACCTGATCTTTGAGACAAGCATATGACTAATGGAAGGATCAACAAGGTTGCATCACCAACCAAATCTGCAATGTTTGAGGTATGACCCCACCTCAACGTCCTTCCCTTCAAGGCACGCCGCATGCACCAAGACGGGCCTCGAGGCCCCTTCAAATCGTCTCACTCGGATGCCATTGTCTGGAAACGACTATCAGCCCGCAAGATCACACATGCGACAAACCCCATCTCGTTGTCATCGTTTTTAGGGCGCACTACCTCGGGAAAGACAAGCCCCAAGCACGGGACGAATCATCGAGAATTCATGGCATTGCGTCCATGCCATTTTCCATGTCACTGGGCATGTCATCGGGTGGCTCTAGGCACGCAGGACAAGACCCACGCCCAGGGGGGGTCGCCGACCACTCCCCCCCCTAAAGAGACATTTATGCATTTCCAGCTATTCCACCAGGAAACATCAACAGTGACGAGGAGACATACTGATGGGTTTAGACCACCCTAAGGGCACCGCAGTGCATGAAAGACAACACGGGTTGCCCTAAAAGAGCTATGAAACCATAGGAAGGGCCACCAACGTGACCCCTTAGGCACATGAAGGCCGCCGACACGTCATGGCATCCGTCCCGCGTCTCGTCCATCACCGCAGAGAAGACACGCCCCATGTCCAGAGCGGGTCCTCACGCATGAAAGGAATTATCTTGAGGCGGTCATTGTCATTACATACCGTACCCAACAACATATGACAAACCCCACCACGTCGTCCTTCCTTGCAAGGCACACCGCATCCTCCAAGGCAAGCCCCGATGCCCCTTCAAATCGTCCCACTCGGGTGGCGTTGTCTCCACGTGATTGTCAGTACGTCGGACCTGACACGCGACGCACCCCGGCTCATTGTCATCACTTTTATGGCGCATTACCTCAGACAAGACAAGCCCCAAGCACCGTATGAATCCTCAAGCTTTCATGGATTTGTCTGGAGGCCATTTTTCCATGTCCGTGGGCATGTCACTAGGTGGCTCTGGGCACGCAGGACAAGACCCACGCCCAGGGGGGGTCGCCGACCACTCCCCCCCTAAAGAGACATTTATGCATTTTCAGCTGTCCCACCAGGAAACATCAGCACTGACGAGGAGACATACTAACGGGTTTAGACAACCCTGTGGGCACCACAGCGCATGAAAGACAACACGTGTTGCCCTAAAAGATATATGAAACCATAGGAACAGCCACCGATGTGACCCCTTAGGCACATGAAGGCCGCCGACACGTAGTAGCATTCATCCCGGGTAGCGTCCAACACCGCCGAGAAGACAGGCCCCATGTCCAGAGAGGGTCCTCACGCATGAAATGAATTCTCTTTAGGTGGTCATTGTCATTACATACGGGACACGACAACAGATGACAAACCCCACCGCAACGTCCTTCCTTTCAAGGCACGCCACACGCACCAAGACGGGCCTCGAGGCCCCTTCAAATCGTCTCACTCGGATGCCATTGTCTGGACACGACTGTCAGTCCGCAGGATCACACATGCGACAAACCCCATCTCATTGTCATCGTTTTTAGGGCGCACTACCTCGGGCAAGACAAGCCCCAAGCACGGGACGAATCATCAGAAATTCATGGCACTGCGTCGATGCCATTTTCCATGTCACTCGGCATGTCAGTGGGTGGCTCTAGGCACGCAGGACAAGACCCACGCCCAGGGGGGGTCGCCGACCACTCCCCCCCTAAAGAGACATTTATGCATTTCCAGCTATACCACCAGGAAACATCAACAGTGACGAGGAGACATACTGATGGGTTTAGACCACCCTAAGGGCACCGCAGTGCATGAAAGACAACACGGGTTGCCCTAAAAGAGCTATGAAACCATAGGAAGGGCCACCGACGTGACCCCTTAGGCACATGAAGGCCGCCGACACGTCATGGCATCCGTCCCGCGTCTCGTCCATCACCGCAGAGAAGACGCGCCCCATGTCCAGAGCGAGTCCTCACGCCTCAAAGGAATTATCTTTAGGTGGTCATTGTCAATACATACCGTACCCAACAACATATGACAAACCCCACCACATCGTCCTTCCTTGCAAGGCACACCGCATCCACCAAGGCAAGCCCCGAGGCCCCTTCAAATCGTCTCACTCGGATGCCGTTGTCTCCACGTGATCGTCAGTACGTCGGACCTCACACACGCGACAAACCCCATCTCATTGTCATCGTTTTTATGGCGCACTACCTCGGGCAAGACAAGCCCGAAGCACGGGACAAATCATCAGGAATTCTTGGCATTGCGTCGATGCCATTTTCCACGTCACTCGGCGTGGGTCTGACACGCGACGCACCCCAGCTCATTGTCATCACTTTTATGGCGCATTACCTCAGACAAGACAAGCCCCAAGCACCGTACGAATCATCAGGCTTTCATGGATTCGTCTGGAGGCCGTTTTTCCATGTCCGTGGGCATGTCACTGGGTGGCTCTGGGCACACAGGACAAGACCCACGCCCAGGGGGGGTCGCCGACCACTCCCCCCCTAAAGAGACATTTATGCATTTCCAGCTGTCCCACCAGGAAACATCAGCACTGACGAGGAGACATACTGATGGGTTCAGACAACCCTGTGGGCACCACAGCGCATGAAAGACAACACGTGTTGCCCTAAAAGAGATATGAAACCATAGGAATAGCCACCAATGTGACCCCTTAGGCACATCAAGGCCGCCATCACGTACTAGCATCCATCCCGGGTAGCGTCCAACACCGCCGAGAAGACAGGCCCCATGTCCAGAGAGGGTCCTCACGCATGAAATGAATTCTCTTTAGGTGGTCATTATCATTACATACGGGACACGAAAACACATGAATAACCACACCTCAACGTCCTTCCTTTCAAGGCACACCGCATGCACCAAGACGGGCCTCGAGGCCCCTTCAAATCGTCTCACTCGGATGCCTTTGTCTGGAAACGACTGTCAGCCCGCAAGATCACACATGCGACAAAACCCATCTCATTGTCATCGTTTTTAGGGCGCACTACCTCAGGAAAGACAAGCCCCAAGCACGGGACGAATCATCAAGAATTCATGGCATTGCGTCGATGCCATTTTCCATGTCACTGGGCATGTCATCGGGTGGCTCTAGGCACGCAGGACAAGACCCACGCCCAGGGGGGGTCGCCGACCACTCCCCCCCTAAAGAGACATTTATGCATTTCCAGCTATTCCACCAGGAAACATCAAAAGTGACGAGGAGACATACTGAGGGGTTTAGACCACCCTAAGGGCACCGCAGTGCATGAAAGACAACACGGGTTGCCCTAAAAGAGCTATGAAACCATAGGAAGGGCCACCGACGTGACCCCTTAGGCACATGAAGGCCGCCGACACGTCATGACATCCGTCCCGCGTCTCGTCCATCACCGCAGAGAAGACACGCCCCATGTCCAGAGCGGGTCCTCACGCATGAAATGAATTATCTTTAGGCGGTCATTGTCATTACATACCGTACCCAACAACATATGACAAACCCCACCACGTCGTCCTTCCTTGCAAGGCACACCGCATCCTCCAAGGCAAGCCCCGATGCCCCTTCAAATCGTCCCACTCGGGTGGCGTTGTCTCCACGTGATTGTCAGTACCTCGGACCTCACACGCGACGCACCCCGGCTCATTGTCATCACTTTTATGGCGCATTACCTCAGACAAGACAAGCCCCAAGCACCGTATGAATCCTCAAGCTTTCATGGATTTGTCTGGAGGCCATTTTTCCATGTCCGTGGGCATGTCACTAGGTGGCTCTGGGCACGCAGGACAAGACCCACGCCCAGGGGGGGTCGCCGACCACTCCCCCCCTAAAGAGACATTTATGCCTTTCCAGCTGTCCCACCAGGAAACATCAGCACTGACGAGGAGACATACTGGAGGGTTTAGACAACCCTGTGGGCACCACAGCGCATGAAAGTCAACACGTGTTGCCCTAAAAGATATATGAAACCGTAGGAACAGCCACCGATGTGACCCCTTAGGCACATGAAGGCCGCCGACACGTAGTAGCATTCATCCCGGGTAGCGTCCAACACCGCCGAGAAGACAGGCCCCATGTCCAGAGAGGGTCCTCACGCATGAAATGAATTCTCTTTAGGTGGTCATTGTCATTACATACGGGACACGACAACAGATGACAAACCCCACCGCAACGTCCTTCCTTTCAAGGCACGCCACACGCACCAAGACGGGCCTCGAGGCCCCTTCAAATCGTCTCACTCGGATGCCATTGTCTGGACACGACTGTCAGTCCGCAGGATCACACATGCGACAAACCCCATCTCATTGTCATCGTTTTTAGGGCGCACTACCTCGGGCAAGACAAGCCCCAAGCACGAGACGAATCATCAGGAATTCATGGCACTGCGTCGATGCCATTTTCCATGTCACTCGGCATGTCATTGGGTGGCTCTAGGCACGCAGGACAAGACCCACGCCCAGGGGGGGTCGCCGACCACTCCCCCCCTAAAGAGACATTTATGCATTTCCAGCTATACCACCAGGAAACATCAACAGTGACGAGGAGACATACTGATGGGTTTAGACCACCCTAAGGGCACTGCAGTGCATGAAAGACAACACGGGTTGCCCTAAAAGAGCTATGAAACCATAG
The DNA here is from genome assembly GCA_963277665.1 of Viscum album. Classification (NCBI taxonomy): domain Eukaryota; kingdom Viridiplantae; phylum Streptophyta; class Magnoliopsida; order Santalales; family Viscaceae; genus Viscum; species Viscum album. The sequence goes on from CAUJRU010003698.1 coordinate 21,633, forward strand.
GAAGGGCCACCGACGTGACCCCTTAGGCACATGAAGGCCGCCGACACGTCATGGCATCCGCCCCGCGTCTCGTCCATCACCGCAGAGAAGACACGCCCCATGTCCAGAGCTGGTCCTCACGCCTCAAAGGAATTATCTTTAGGCGGTCATTGTCAATACATACCGTACCCAACAACATATGACAAACCCCACCACGTCGTCCTTCCTTGCAAGGCACACCGCATCCACCAAGGCAAGACCCGAGGCCCCTTCAAATCGTCCCACTCGGATGGCGTTGTCTCCACGTGATTGTCAGTACGTCGGACCTGACACGCGACGCACCCCGGCTCATTGTCATCACTTTTATGACGCATTACCTCAGACAAGACAAGCCCCAAGCACCGTACGAATAATCAAGCTTTCATGGATTTGTCTGGAGGTCGTTTTTCCATGTTCGTGGGCATGTCACTGGGTGGCTCTGGGCACGCAGGACAAGACCCACGCCCAGGGGGGGTCGCCGACCACTCCCCCCCTAAAGAGACATTTATGCATTTCCAGCTGTCCCACCAGGAAACATCAGCACTGACGAGGACACATACTGATGGGTTCAGACAACCCAATGGGCACCACAACGCATGAAAGACAGCACGTGTTGCCCTTAAAGAGCTACGAATCCATACGAACAGCCACCAAAGTGACCCCTTAGGCACACGAAGGCCGCCGACACGTCATGGCATCCGTCCCGGGTATCATCCAACACCGCCGAGAAGACAGGACCCATGTCCAGAGCGGGTCCCCGCGCATGAAATGAATTATCTTTAGGCGGTCATTGTCTTTACATTCCGAACACAACAACATGTGACAAACCCCACCTCGACGTCCTTCCTTTCAAGAAACGCCGCATGCACCAAGACGGGCCCCGAGACCCCTTCAAATCGTCTCACTCGGATGCCATTGTCTGAACGCGACTGTCAGTCCGCAGGATCTCGAAGGCGACAAACACCATCCCATTGTCATCGTTTTTATGGCGCACTACCTCGGGCAAGACAAGCCCCAAGCACGGGACGAATCATCAGGCATTCATGGCATTACGTCGATGTCATTTTGCATGTCAATGGGCATCACATTGGGTGGCTCTAGGCACGCAAGACAAGACCCACGCCCGGGGGGGTCGCCGACCACTCCCCCCCTAAAGAGACATTTATGCATTTCCAGCTATTCCACCAGGAAACATCAACACCGACGAGGAGACATACTGATGGGTTTAGACCACCCTGAGGGCAGGGCAGCGCATGAAAGGCAACACGTGTTGCCCTAAAAGAGCTATGAAACCATAGGAAGGGCCACCGACGTGACCCCTTAGGCACATGAAGGCCGCCGACACGTCATGGCATCCGTCCCACGTATCGTCCATCACCACAGCGAAGACACGCCCCATGTCCAGAGCGGGTCCCCACGCATGAAAGGAATTCTCTTTAGGCGGTCATTGTCATTACATACCGGACCCAACAACATATGACAAACCCCACCTCATTGTCCTTCCATTCAAGGCACACCGCATCCACCAAGGCAAGCCCTGAGGCCCCTTCAAATCCTCTCACCCGGATGGCGTTGTCTCCACCTGATTGTCAGTACGGAGGACCTGACACGCGACGAAACCCGGCTCATTGTCATCACTTTTATGGCGCACTACCTCGAACAAGACAAGCCCCAAGCACCGGACGAATCATCAAGCTGTCTTTGCTTTGTCCGGAGGCTGTTTTTCCATGTCCGTGGGCATGTCACTGGGTGGCTCTGGGCACGCAGGACAAGACCCACGCCCAGGGGGGGTCGCCGACCACTCCCCCCCTAAAGAGACATTTATGCATTTCCAGCTGTCCCACCAGGAAACATCAGCACTGACGAGGAGACATACTGATGGGTTTAGACAACCCTGTGGGCACCACAGCGCATGAAAGACAACACGTGTTGCCCTAAAAGAGATATGAAACCATAGGAACAGCCACTGATGTGACCCCTTAGGCACATCAAGGCCGCCGACACGTAGTAGCATTCGTCGCGGGTAGCATCCAACGCCGCCGAGAAGACAGGCCCCATGTCCAGAGCGGGTCCTCGCGCATGAAATGAATTCTCTTTAGGTGGTCATTGTCATTACATACGGGACACGACAACATATGAAAAACCCCACCTCGACGTCCTTCCTTTCAAGGCACGCCGCATGCACCAAGACGGGCCCTGAGGCCCCTTCAAATCGTCTCACTCGGATGCCATTGTCTGGACGCGACTGTCAGTCCGCAGGATCGCACATGCGACAAACCCCGTCTCATTGCCATCGTTTTTAGGGCGCACTACCTCGGGCAAGACAAGCCCCAAGCACGGGACGAATCATCAGGAATTCATGGCATTGCGTCGATGCCATTTTCCATGTCACTGGGCATGTCTGTGGGTGGCTCTCGGCACGCAGGACAAGACCCACGCCCAGGGGGGGTCGCCGACCACTCCCCCCCTAAAGAGACATTTATGCATTTCCAGCTATTCCACCAGGAAACATCAACACTGACGAGGAGACATACTGAGTGGTTTAGACCACCCAGAGGGAACCGCAGCGCATGAAAGGCAACACGTGTTGCCCTAAAAGGGCTATGAAACCATAGGAAGGGACACCGACGTGGCCCCTTAGGCACATGAAGGCCGCCGACACGTCATGGCATCCGTCCCGCGTATCGTCCAACACCGCCGAGGAGACAGGACCCATGTCCAGAGCGGGTCCTCACGCATGAAATGAATTCTCTTTAGGTGGTCATTGTCTTTACATACCGGACACAACAACATATGACAAACCCCACCTCAACGTCCTTCCTTTCAAGGCACGCCGCACGCACCAAGACGGGCCCCGAGGCCCCTTCAAATCGCCTCACTAGGATTCCATTGTCTGGACGCGATTGTCAGTCCGTAGGATCTCACAGGCGACAAACCCCACCCATCTCATTGTCATCGGTTTTATGGCGCACCACCTCGGGCAAGACAAGACCCTAGCACGGGAAGAATCATCAGGAATTCAGGGCATTGCGTCGATGCCATTTTCCATGTCACTGGGCATGTCATTGGGTGGCTCTAGGCACGCAGGACAAGACCCACGCCCAGGGGGGTCGCCGACCACTCCCCCCCTAAAGAGACATTTATGCATTTCCAGCTATCCCACCAGGAAACATCAACACTGACGAGGAGACATACTGATGGGTTTAGACCACCCTGAGGGCACCACAGCGCATGAAAGACAACACGTGTTGCCCTAAAAGAGCTATGAAACCATAGGAAGGGCCACCGACGTGACCCCTTATGCACATGAAGGCCACCGACAAGTCATGGCATCCATCCCGCGTATCGTCGATCACCGCCGAGAAGACACGCCCCATGTCCAGAGCGGGTCCTCACTCATGAAAAGAATTCTCTTTAGGTGGTAATTGTAATTACATACAGGACCCAACAACATATGAAAAACCCCACCTCGACGTCCTTCCTTTCAAGGCACGTCGCATCCACCAAGACATGCCCCGAGGCCACTTCAAATCGTCTCACTCGGATGGCTTTGTCTCCACGCGATTGTCAGTTCGTCGGACCTGACACGCGACGAACCCCGTCTCATTGTCATCGCTTTTATGGGGCACTACCGCGGGCAAGACAAGCCCCAAGCACAGGAGGAATCATCTAGAGGCCATTTTTCCATGTCTGTGGGCATGTCACTGGGTGGCTCTGGGCACGCAGGACAAGACCCACGCCCAGGGGGGGTCGCCGACCACTCCCCCCCTAAAGAGACATTTCTGCATTTCCAGCTCTCCCACCAGGAAACATCAGCACTGACGAGGAGACATACTGAGTGGTTCAGACCACCCAGAGGGAACCGCAGCGCATGAAAGACAACACGTGTTGCCCTAAAAGAGCTATGAAACCATAGGAACGGCAACCGACGTGACCCCTTAGGCACGTGAAGGCCGCCGACACGTCATGGCATCCTTCCCGCGTATCGTCGACCACCGCCGAGAAGACAGACCCCATGTCCAGAGCGGGTCCTCACGCATGAAATGAATTCTCTTTAGGTGGTCGGTGTCGTTACATACCGAACCCAACAACATATGACAAACCCCAGCTCGGCGTCCTTCCTTTCAAGGCACCCCGCATCCACCAAGACAAGCCTCGAGGCCCCTTCAAATCGTCTCACTCGGATGGCATTGTCTCCACGCGATTGTCGGTACGTAGGACCTCACACGCGACGAACCCCGGCTCATTGTCAAAGCTTTTAAGGCGCACTACCCCGGAGAAGACAAGCCCCAAGCACCGGACGAATCATCACGCATTGATGGCATTGTCTAGAGGCCATTTTTCCATGTCCGTGGGCATGTCACTGGGTGGCTCGAGGCACGCAGGACAAGACCCACGCCCAGGGGGGGTCGCCGACCACTACCCCCCTAAAGAGACATTTATGCATTTACAGCTATCCCACCAGGAAACATCAGCACTGACGAGGAGACATACTGAGTGGTTTAGACCACCCAGAGGGCACCCCAGCTCATGAAAGACAACGCGAGTTGCCCTAAAAGAGCTATGAAACCATAGGAACGGCCACCGACGTGACCCCTTAGGCACATGAAGGCCGCCGGCACGTCATGGCATCCGTCCCGCGTGTCGTCGACCACCGCCGAGAAGACAACCCCATGTCCAGAGCGGGTCCTCACGCATGAAACGAATTCTATTTAGGTGGTCATGGACGTTACATACCGGACCCAACAAGATATGGCAAACCCCAGCTCGGCGTCCTTCCTTTCAAGGCACCCCGCATCCACCAATGCAAGCCCCGATGCCCCTTCAAATCGTCTCACTCGGATGGAATTGTCTCCACGCGATTGTCAGTACGTAGGACCTGACACGCGACGAACCCCGACTCATTTTCAAAGCTTTGATGGCGCACTACCCCGGACAAGACAAGCCCCAAGCACCGGACGAATCATCAAGCATTCATGGGATTGTCTAGAGGCCATTTTTCCATGTCCGTGGGCATGTCATTGGGTGGCTCTGGGCACGCAGGACAAGACCCACGCCCAGGGGGGGTCGCCGACCACTCCCCCCCTAAAGAGACATTTATGCATTTCCAGCTATCCCACCAGGAAACATCATCAGTGACGAGGAGACATACTGAGGGGTTTAGACATCCCAGAGGTCAGTGCAGCGCATGAAAGACAACACGTGTTGCCCTAAAAGAGCTATGAAACCATAGGAACGACCACCGACGTGACCCCTTAGGCACTTGAAGGCCGCCGACACGTCATGGCATCCGTCCCGCGTATCGTCGATCACCGCCGAGAAGACATGCCCCATGTCCACAGCGGGTCCTCGCGCATGAAATGAATTCTCATCAGGTGGTGATTGTCGTTACATATAGGACCCAACAACATTTCACCAACCACCACCTCCATGTCTTTCCTTTTAAGGCACACCGCATCCACCAAGACAAGCCCCGAGGCCCCTTCAAATCGCCTCACCCGGATGGCATTGTCTCCACGCGATTGTCAGTACGTAGGACCTGACACGTGACGAACCCCGGCTCATTGTCATCGCTTTCATGGCGCAATACCCCGGACAAGACAAGCCCCAAGCACCGGACGAATCACCAAGCATTCATGGCATTGTCTAGAGGCCATTTTTTCATGTCCGTGGGCATGTCATTGGGTGGATCTGGGCGCGCAGGACAAGACCCACGCCCAGGGGGGGGTCGCCGACCACTCCCCCCCCCCCTGAAGAGACATTTATGCATTTCCAGCTATCCCACCAGGAAACATCAACAGTGACGAGGAGACATACTGAGGGGTTTAGACGTCCCAGAGGGCAGCGCAG
>CAUJRU010003699.1:0-35626 GCA_963277665.1 Viscum album
GGGCGGTTTATTTCGTTGAATTAATTCTACGAATTATTGAGTTGTTACTTATCTCTTTATTCGTTTCTTAACCGGTTTGAAATCCGTTGGCGTAGTAATAAAATAAGACCAACGCCACATCTTGAGGATTACACGTTGAGAGACCTTTGACAGAATTCTTGTGCCTTCACCCTTCTTCACGAAGAATGCGAAGAACGCGAAGAACGTGAAGAACGCCGGCCTCCGACGAAGAACGCCGAACCGCGGAAATCGACGACGCAACGCTGTGTGCCACGATGCCGACATTTCCTCTTCTGCGACATTCCTTCCTCCGCAACGAAATCTTCAATCATCTGTTGGAGGTAAGAGATTTCAGGTTCCTTTTAGAACTCCTTTGTGGTTTTTATCAACGCATGGATTTAATTATTTTTTAATTAAATCTTTTTGTTCTTGAACCTCGGAGTTCGACGACGCGACACCCTTCCGCGACGACGCGACGCCCTTCCGTGACGCGACGATCGCCTCCTTCCACGGTGATCAAATCCGCGAAGAACGCATGTGCGACGACTTGACGAGGTAGGGATTTTTTTTATTTTGGAAATAGCTTTATATTCCCGTGAATGTTCCTTAAAAAATTAAAGAACCAGTTTCATATGAACAATTTTAATTTATTAAAATTGTTGTTTCATGTGTTGAATAAATTCTCCCGTTGATATTATCTAAACGCGGAGGGTGCGGGCCAAACGAACACAGCCCTATAACCCTCCGCAGATTGTTTATTGATGTTTGGATCGACGGACAACGACAAACGAGGCTGCAAGGTGATTTTGAGGCCTCCGCAGTGAAGGTCGGGTCCCGGGAGGACCATAGGCGAAGACGGCAAGAGAAACGGACCACTGGAGCGCATCCGGTGGTCCGTGGAAGGAGGCGGTGGTGCACCACACCGGCGCGGCGGCGGCGGCGGCGCGCCGCCGGAATAGAGGCGGCCGGCGGTTCGTCGCCGGCCTCAATCAGCGGCGAAGGGCAGGGGAGCCGCGCACCCCGCCCGCGGTGTCCGCTCGGCCGCGCTGGCCGAGCCGCAGCCGGCCGGTCGGGCCGGACCGAACCGGACCGGGCCGGACCAGGCCGGGCCCATCCGAGTCAAACCCGGGTTGGGTCGACCCGGTTCGGGCCGACCCGGGGGGGGGGGGGGGGGTCGGGCCGGGTCGGCCCGGGCCCAGACCCCCATTTCGGACAACTTTCGGTCAAATGCCCGTAACATGAGCTACGGGCCTCCAAATGACTCTTCGCCAGCGCAACGCGATCCTTGGATCGAGGCGGTCGTTTTGGTATATCGCACTCAAGGTTTCAGATTACTTTGGGTTCGGCCGGGTTGGTTCGGATATGAAACCAACCGGGCCCTCGGAGCGGGAACGTTTATATCTTGAGTCCCGGACGTCCGATTGACGTGCCGTCGACTTTGATGGATTCCTCTAAGTGAGACGGATCTTTTGTCTTACTCCGCTCGAGGTTTGGACGCAGTTGGAGTACGGTCGGGTTGGTTTTAACTTAAAAACCAACCGGACCCCCGGGACGAAAAAGCCAATAACTTCCAGACCGGGTGTCTGATTGACGTGTCGTCTGTTACGTTGCGTTCCTGTTGACGATACGGAACTTTTGGCATCCTCCGCCCGAGTTTTGGATGTAGTTGGATAGTGGCCGGGTTGGATCGCACCTGAAATCCAACCGGGCCCCTGGAACGGAAAAGCTGATACCTTTCTGACAGAATGTCTGTTTGATGAACCGTCAGCGGCGTTGGTGATCTCGTTGAGAAACGGTCCCTATGAGTATACCCTATGAGTGTTCGGGGTATATTTGAGTTACAGCCGGATTGGTTCGCACCTGAAACCAACCGGGCCCCTAGGACGAAAAGGCTAATAACTCACAGACCGGGCGTCTGATTGACGCGCCGTCTGTTGCGTTGAGACCCCTATGACGAGGCGGTCCTTTGAGATACTTCTTCTTGGGACTTTGTGATACTTAGAGTATTGACCAGTAGCTCATGGATCGGACCCTCCCAGAGATGAGCGTACGGAGTACGGAGACCGTGTAGCCGGCAGAGACCTGAAGACTGCTTGTCCAATTTGATTGGGGGTGACTTACATAGCCCAGTGGGGAGCACTACTTTCTGAGGTGGCAGACCCACAGCGGAGGAGCACTACTGTGTGAGGTGGCAGACCCACGGTACTCGACAGGAGGAGTACCTCTGTAGGCTATGAGGGGGGAGCACTACTATGTTTGGGTGGCAGACCCGGCGGGAAGCACTACTTTCTCGACAGGAGGAGTACCTCAGGCAGTCTTAGGTTAAGTGAGCAGTACCTCGGAGTCGTGACAGGACCATTGTACACTCCAGAGACGGAGCTCTTCAGCAGTTATGGTTTCGATAATGAAAATCCTAGTTGAGCTGAATCTTTTGACCTTTGTGTTTACCTCATGATTGAGATGGGTCACTTGATAACTTAGGTATATGTATGGGCATATACCTGGGTAGTGGTTATCCGTTGATTTCACAATCCTTGTGTTTTTCTCATGTTTGAGATGGGTAACTTGATAAATTAGGTATATGTATGGGCATATATCTAAGTAGAGGTTATCTGTTGAGATCTTCTTGTGGTTGTCCTTGTTGGTTTAGTGAGACCTTGAGGGTCTCGGGGTCCCTACTGAGTATCGTTAATACTCACCCCTGCACGGCTATGCCCGCACCTCGTTGTGTTGGTTGCAGACGATGGGCAGTTGCTGACGGAGGTCCGAGCGTTTGAGGACTGGTCGGGTACCACGGAGGTGGACTACATGACGAGTCAGTACCCGGAGGTGGACTACACGACGAGTCAGTACCCCGGAGGTGGAATACAGGACGAGACGACTCATAGAGGAGGTTGAATGATGAGAGCATGGAGGAAGCTATCTGTACCTACCCTTCAGGTAGGATCCGTGGTGGACGACCAGGAGCTAGCGCTATCTGTACCTACCCTTCATGTAGGATTCGAGGAGGACGACCCAGGAGCTGCTTCCTTCTTCCATCTGTTTGTCTTTTTGTTTGTGTACCTTGTTCAGTTGTAGTCGTACTTTCTTTTGGGTTTGTATTCTGGCCCATTTACTTTTCAGCATTTCTTTTGTACTTAGTGTTTGCTTCCTCTTGTACTCTGTGGTGCTTGTTTTCTTTTATAAAGGCAATGCCTTCCCAGTTATCGGGATTTATGCCTTTGGTGCTAGTCGCCAGCCCCTGGCCTATGGAAGGCGGGCTTGGGGTAGTCACGGCACAGGCCCCGAGGACGGGTCGTGACAAATTGGTATCAAAGGAGTTCAGTTCTACCGCAGAACTTATAACTCTGATGTTTCTTTCTATGAAGCAATAGTGTTAAGAGTACCCAGTGTGGTTTTTAGTTTTAGGGAGTCCAGTGTTGGTGCGGGCGGCCGACGTATCCATACACCAGTGACCCTGACCAATTGATTTCTGACTTTGTGCACGAAAACACTGATTGTGTGTGTGTTTTACATAAGTTTTATTTAAATGTCAGATCAAACCAGGTCAGCTCACCAGGTATAATCTTTTGACCGTGTCACGTTGTTTCTTTCAGATGCCTCCCGTGGACGACCAGCTAGAGCCGAGAGTGGTACGTACTGACATCTCCCCCGTCGAGCGACGAGGCCTTAGTACAGGGCCCTATCCCAGTTGAGGCACCAGCGGTACTACTAACCCCGTTGGGAACACCGATACCACCAGCCCCAGCAGCAGAGGATGCATGTCGCTTGAGAGCACTGCATGAGTTCTAGCGCTAGAGGCCACCCAGGTTCTAGGGAGGGACGGACCCGCAGGCAGCTGAGGATTGGCTGGAGGTTGTGGTGAGAGTCTTCAGGCTAGTGGGGATGCCGACAGAGTTTATGGTGATCCTTTCTGCCAGCCTTCTTCAGGCAGCAGCAGGTAGATGGTGGAGCCTGATGCTTCAGATGCATGACGAGGCGACACTTCTATGGGCAGACTTTGAGAGCCTGTTTCGGGTAGAGTTTGTACCAGCCACCCTTCTAGCGGTGCGTATACAGGAGTTACTTCAGCTACGGCAGGGTAGCATGTCAGCGGCGCAGTACTCAGCAAGATTCACAGACCTCTCATGCTACTCCACAGATATGGTACGGGGACCCGTTCTTCAGGCCCGAACCTTCGAGCAGGGGCTCAGGCGGGAGATCATAGCTTCGTTTGTATCACACAACATTCCGACGCAGATAGGAGTGTTGGACCGAGCCCTCTCAGTGGAGAGTTTCCTTGTTGAGCGGTCTCCAGCAGTAGGACCCACCACTAGCCGGCATGCGGCAGAGTCTTCTGTAGCGGGCAGTAGACAGATGAGGCAGGGGTCCAAGAGGACCAGACCTACAGGTGGTCGACCGCGTGACTCAGGGTCGGTAGTGCGATGGCACCAAGGGAAGTGATAGAGCCAGACCTGCCATGAAGTGTTACTCCTGCGGTCGGAATTGGTCACATAGCACGTGACTGTCCGACCCGCCATGCAGATGACCAGCAGTTAAATGAAGAACCTCTGAGGCAGAGGCAGAGGTTCGATCAAAGCAGAGGAGCTGTCCGAGAAGCAGGTGGTGGACGACGCTTCGAGGTGTTGCCACCACCACCACCAGGAGGTCCGCCCCGACCGCAGGGAGTTGGTGGACATGCGAGAGCACAGCTTCAGGCAGTTGAGGCCTTCGATCATGGGAGCTCTTGGAGCAGATGGACAGGAGCGGAACTAGTGGATATGTCTTTGTACTTCTAGTTCCTTGTTGCTATTGTGTAGCATCTTTGTATTATGATCTGCAATAATAAAAGATGCATACCTTTGTGATGTTTTCATTCCTAGTCCTCTTTTGTGTTGTTACTAAGAGGTTCCCAGTTAAGAACTGTTGACTTGACCCTCACTTTCGAGTTTTCTACTGAAGGAGACCTAGTGACCACACACTGATGCCGACAGTGTGACTCGACCCTTGGAGGCGAGAGTGACAGTTGGATCTCTTGGTAGTTACGTCGAGGCCTTACGACGTCATCCATGGCATGAATGCATCATTCATGTCATGATTGACTGTATTAGGCAACGAATGTGGTTCATCCAGGGGATGAGGACCGGATTTATCTTATCGGCAAAGAAGAAATCATCGCAGCTCTTGTGAGACTAGAGAAGGTCCAGGTCATCCAAGAGCGGATGAAGACTGCACAGTGCAGTAAGAAACAGGAAACCAGTGTCAGTCTTAGAGACTCGGGCGTGTTAAATGTTTCAAGAAGTGGAAGCTTTAAGAATAGATGAGTCTGCGAAGCAGCAGACGTGGAGACAGAGCTAGGAGATCAGTATGAGGTGGTGTACATATTAACATGCTACAACCACCCGCCTTAGTTATCCCCGCCAGGCTCAGGGAGCTGGATGGTGGTGGAAGAGTGCGCTACGTGCAGTCAAGGAATGTGACCCAATGGCTCTAGAAATGATTCAAGGGACAGCCTGTGTCCACTACTAGCTGCAGTAGTAATGGACGTCGATATGAATCATTCCTTACTTTCACCAAATCTTTTTCCAGACCTATAGTTTTCCGGTAAGCCATGGACTTGACCCTCACCGTCTGGAGATACCTTGGGAGGAGACTCGATAATTACACTTACGCCGACGGTGTGGTCAGATCCTCGAGGCGAGAGTTTCGGTTGGAATCTCTTGGTGGCAAGCGTCGAGGCCTTACGACGTTGGTTTGAGTATGGACTGGGCAATCACAGTTCATACACAAATTGACGGTATTAGGCAAAAAGGTTGTAGTTTAACTACGACATCAGGATGGGTTTTCCTTGGTCGGCGAAAAAGGAAACCCCCAGGAAGAACAGGGTAACTCTTGCACAGGAGGGTGCGACCGATCACTCTTGAGTCGGTCAACCTTACCCCCATAGCAGTAGTCGTTTTGAGTTTTAGTTCTAACAGAAAATGGAAACCTCTGGAGTTCGAGGATGACGACCACATCTTCTTACGGGTCTCACCTCGACGAGGTTTACAGAGATGTGGCCAGGGAGGCAAGTTATCTCCGAGGTTCAACAGACCCTTCTAGGTCCTCAGCTGGGTAGGCGAGGTGGTTTACCACTTGACTCATCCACCTCAGTTGCACTAGGTGCATGACGTTTTCCAGTATCTCAACTGAGGAGATACATTCTCGACCCTTCGCATATCATCGACCATGAGAAGACAATGGTGATGGGTGGGTTACTTCCACGGAGGTTCTAGTGGGATCAAGGATCTACAGGATTGGATCCTACGGGGACGATTGATTCCTATGGTGCACTTTCTTTGGAATCACGGGAACCTCCAGGTGAGCACATGGGAGCGGAAGGCTCAGATGCGTGCTCAGTACCGCCTTTGTATCCCTAAGTTTGTGGTGAAGCTTTACGGGGACGTAAAGCCCTGTGGTGGGAGTAATGTAAAGACCCATAAATTACAATGAAATTTTTTTCTTAATTTTCTTTGGAATTTTACAAGAACGCAGTTTCTGACAGCACCTGATTCCGAGGCCTGGTGTGCCCGGAATCATTTTCCGAAGTTTGGCTCGGGTACGTTCAGTGAACGGATGAGCGGGTTTTTCTAACCTTTTAACCGGTGCTCGGAATCGAATTCTGAGGGCACCGATGGAATCGCAGCGCCGGTAATTGCTTAGAAACGCCTCTTCCTGAGTTGCGTTTTGCTCGGGTGTGGTTTTTAATTTTTGGGCTTAAAGTTATGAAATAAAATAAATTGTACGGCAAACTTTATTTTATTTCACTTAAGCTGCTTGGAATCCACTTGAATCCACTTAAAGAAGCTTAAGATGAGTTATTGCGGATAGGGTGCTATCCAAAAATATCCTACCCTCTTGGTAGGATATTTGTGAGGTGGGACCCGCACGAGCCCCACCGTTTCTTTTCTGCTAAGTAACGCACCCGCGAAAACTCGTCATTATGAAAGTCAACTGACGCGTTTTCTTAATTTCTTAACGCACCAATTAATTGGGCGGTTTTCTTCGTTAAATTAATTGGGCAGTTTATTTCGTTGAATTAATTCTACGAATTATTGGGTCGTTACTTATCTCTTTATTCGTTTCTTAACCGGTTTGAAATCCGTTGGCGTAGTAATAAAATAAGACCAACGCCACATCTTGAGGATTACACGTTGGGAGACCTTTGACAGAATTATTGTGCCTTCACCCTTCTTCGTGAAGAACACGAAGAACACGAAGAACGCCGCCCTCCGACGAAGAACGCCGAAACCGTGGAAATCGACGACGCGACGCCGTGTGCCGCGATGCCAACGTTTCCTCTTCTGCGACGTTCCTTCCTCCACAAAGAAATCTTCAATCATCTGTTGGAGGTAAGAGATTTCGGGTTCCTTTTAGAACTCCTTTGTGGTTTTTATCAACGCATGGATTTAATTATTTTTTAATTAAATCTTTTTGTTCTTGAACCTCGGAGTTCAACGACGCGACGCCCTTCCGCGACGACGCGATGCCCTTCCGCGATGCGACGATCGCCTCCTTCCGCGGTGTTCAAATCCGCGAAGAACGCGCGTGCGACGACTTGACGAGGTAGGGATTTTTTTTTTGGAAATACCTTTATATTCTCGTGAACGTTTCTTAAAAATTAAAGAACCAGTTTCATATGAACAATTTTAATTTATTAAAATTGTTGTTTCATGTGTTGAATAAATTCTCCCGTTGATATTATCTAACGCGGAGGGTGCGGGCCAAACGAACACGGCCCGACAACCCTCCGCAGATTGTTTATTGATGTGTGGATCGACGGGCGACGACAAACGAGGCCGCAAGGTGATTTTGAGGCCTCCGCAGTGAAGGTCGGGTCCCGGGAGGACCATAGGCGAAGATGGCAGGAGAAACAGACCACCGGAGCGCGTCCGGTGGTCCGCGGAAGGCGGCGGCGGCGCGCCACCGGAATGGAGGCGGCCGGCGGTCCGCCGCCGGCCTCAATCAGCGGTGAAGGGCAGGGGAGTCGCGCACCCCGCCTGCGGTGTCCGCTCGGCCGCGCTGGCCGAGCCGCGGCCGGCCGGTCGGGCCGGACCGAACCGAACCGCGCCGGACCGGGCCGGGCCAGGCCGGGCCCAGCCGGGTCAGACCTGGTTCGGGCCGACCCGGGGGGGTCGGCCCGGGTCGGCCCGGGCCCAGACCCCCGTTTTCGGACCACTTTCGGTCAAATTCCCGTAACTTGAGCTACGGGCCTCCAAACGACTCACTGTTAGTGGAAACGCGATCCTTGGATTGAGACGGTCGTTTTAGTATATCGCACTCAAGGTTTCAGATTACTTTGGGTTCGGCCGGGTTGGTTTGGATATGAAACCAACCGGGCCCTCGGAGCGGGAACGTTTATATCTTGAGTTTCGGACGTCCGATTGACGTGCCGTCGACTTTGATGGATTCCTCTAAGTGAGACGGATCTTTTGGCTTACTCCGCTCGAGGTTTGGACGCATTTGGAGTACGGTCGGGTTGTTTTTAACTTAAAAACCAACCGGGCCCCCGGGACGAAAAAGCCAATAACTTCCAGACCGGGCGTCCGATTGACGCGTCGTCTATTACGTTGCATTCCTGTTGACGATACGGAACTTTTGGCATCCTCCGCCCGAGTTTTGGATGCAGTTGGATAGTGGCCGGGTTGGATCGCACCCGAAATCCAACCGGGCCCCTGGAACGGAAAAGCTGATACCTTTCTGACAGAACGTCTGTTTGATGAACCGTCAGCGGCGTTGGTGATCTCGTTGAGAAACGTTCCCTATGAGTATACCCTATCAGTGTTCGGGGTATAGTTGAGTTACGGCCGGATTGGGGTAGTCACGGCACGATCCCCGAGGACGGGTCGTGACAAAACCCCCTGGACACCCTATACCACCCTAGATAGCCCTGCCACCCCCCGTGGACAGCCCGCCCACCCCCTGGATAGACCCCCACCCCAGTGGACATCCCTCCCACCCCCTGGACAACCCCTACCCCCTGGACATCCCTTCCACCTCCATGGATAGCTATCCCACCCCCTGTACACCCCTACCCCCTAGACAACCCTACCACCCCTGTGGACAGCTCTCCCACCCCCATGGACACCCCCTACCCCCTGGACAGCCCCCCCCCCCCCAACCTTGTAGACAGCCCGCCCACCCCCCTATACACCCCCTACCCCTGGACAGCCTCGCCACCCCCCGTGGACACCCCCCCCCAGACACCCCAACCCTCTAGGATACCCACCCCCCCAGACACCTCTACCCTCCTGGATACCCCCCCCCCCCCACACACACACACACACCCCTGTGGGTAGCCCCCCCCCCCCCCCCCGGACACCCCCTGGATAGCCATTCCACCCCCGTGGATAGCTCGCCCACCCCCTGGACACCTCGTACCCCTCTGGACAGCTCCTCCACCCCCGTGGACAGCCCGCCCACCCCACTAGACACCTCATACCCCCTAGACATCCCCTCTAACCCCGTGGAGAGCACCCCCCCCCCCCTGAACACCCCCACCCCCCTGGACACCCCTGACTCCCTTGGACTTCCCCCCAACACCCTGGACACCCCCCCCCCCCAGACACTCCCCCACCCCCGTGGACACCCCCGAACCCCTGTGGATAGCCTGCACACCTCCCTGGACACCCCCTACCCCCTGGATAGCCCCACCACCCCCGTGGACAGCCTTTCCCACCCCCTGGACAGCCCCCCCTCCCCCCCATGTATTTTGTTTTTTGGGTTACACATTAGTTATCCTTTTCTAATTAATTACATATTTGTTTTTAAATGCAGTAAATGAAACTAATTTAAGAGAGGAGATGGAAAAAGATGATGGACAATAATCGTCACATGGTTGAGACGAGCATTCCACCACTAGTGCCTATAGTGAGTATTTTATTTCAAATATATATTTAAATAATATATAATGACATGTGATTAATTTTTTTTAAACATTTTTGCAGGATCCACCTCTTAGACGATAATTATTTGATGAGCAGGCTAGTAGTGGTCCCATTACTCAGGGTGTCCATACAAGGAGGGGTGGTACGAGAGCTAGCTGATCTAGTCAACGTACTCCATTAGACCCTACCCCTCCCACTGACATATTATCTATCCCATATTCCGATCTCAGTGTGTCGTTAGGGACACACAGGATATTTAGGCCTCCCATGTTTTCACCACCCTTTAACTGAGATACTTGGACACACTTAGTGTGTTACCCTATGGGCCTCTTTCTTAGTGGCATTAGGCGGAGCCTGCCTAAAGTCCAAGGTTAGCGTCTAGCAACACACCAAGGCAAAAATAGAGAAATAAGTTAACACTACAATGACGTGTCACCTTCTACTAATTCTTACCATGTAATGTAATCTCTCTGTCTCAATATCTCGAATCAAGTAGGTTTCATGCTAGTTCTATCAACCCAAGTGATCGATTATTCTTTCTTTGATTTTCTAAAATTGAACTTTCCCATTCCTCACTACGGCCATTGATTTATTTAGGCCATATCAATTCCATCAAAGGGCATGATATATCAACTCCCCTAATGGAACATAAGGGAAAAATCCTTTCTCACATTATCTTATAATGTAGTATTACTCGTGATGCACCCAACATATCCTACCTCGCTGCGAACAGTGTGTCATCCCAGTTTTCATCAATACATTTAAGTGTGCGATTTGTAATACCCATTAATAATAATATTATAGTCTAAGGACAAATACAAACATCCATAGATAGGAACATCCAATAACACTATGAAATGTGGATTTCTGACTGGTGGGTATCGTTCTAATAATATCCTCCTAGATATTACCAAGGGCACACACCATGAGAAGGTGCCTAAAAGTTTTATGAGTCCTCACCCCTAATAGTCTATATTATTTTTGTCCCTAAAATAACATCATTCAGCCATAGAACAGATATTCAAGAACACTGTTATGGAACTTCTGGGTTCTCATCATAGCAGGGATCCGCTATGACCCTTTAATAAAACAGTTATCCTTAGGACATTATCACATTCATTGTCATGTAGAAGAAAAATAAAGATGTGATAAGGTATTTATTAATGAATAAAGTACAAATTATTTTGTTTTAGACCACAAACTCCAACAGAATCCCACTTGGACTAGAGCCAACTGCTAACAACCTTTAACCCACTAGCTTTCACATGATATTCATGCTTCTGCTGAGATAGGCCTTTAGTCATGGGGTCTACCACGTTCTCTTCAATGGAAACTCTTCTCACTGAAACGTTACCTCTTTGATATAAATACCTCCAGAGGTGATACTTCCAGAGTATGTTCTTTGTTCGTTGATGTGACCTTGGTTCTTTTTCAAGATCCAATGCTGCAGTATTATCACAATACAATGTGATAGGATCTTTACTTATAGGCACCACATCAGGATCGTGGAAAAGGTTCAAAATCCAGAAGGCTTCCTTGGTTGCATCAGAAGATACTATATATTCGGACTCTACTATATAATTAGAGACAACTGGTTTCTTTTAACTCTTCCAGCTCATATCCCCTCCATTGAGACAGAAAACATATCCAGATTGTGACTTCAGATCGTTCTAATCTGTCTGAAAACCAGCATCAGCATGCCCTTTTATGAAAAGCTCCTCATCTCCTCCATACATCGGGAACACATCCTTAGTTCTTCTCAGATACTTAAGGATAGTCTTAACAGTAGTAAAATGTTGTTCTCCTGGATCTACTTGATATCTGCCTACCATGCTCAGTGAATAGGAAACATCAAGCCCGGTACATAACATGGCATACATGATGGATCCTATAGATGAAGTGTATGCGATCTTAATCATTCTATCTTTCTCATATTGTATCTGACGACACATTTTCTTAGAAAGATATAGTCCATGGGACACTAGAACCAATCCCCTCTTGGATTGTTCCATACTAAATCCCTTTATTATCTGGTCAATGTATATACCCTGACTTAGTCCAAGCAGCCACTTGGATCTATCATGAATGATCTTTATCCCTAGAATATAGGCTGCTTCACCCAAGTCCTTCATGGAGAAACACTTGTAAACCAGTCCTTAAATGACTGTAATACTGGTACATTGTTTCCAATAAGTAATATTTCATCAACATATACTACTAGCATAAATACAACATCCTTATTAAGCCGCTTATAAACTCATGGCTCACATTCGTTCTTAATGAAACCAAATTCATTTATGGCTTTATCAAATAGAATGTTCCATGACCTGGATGCTTTATTTCATCCATAAATGGATTTATGCCACTTGTAAACCCATTTGGATTCAATTGGTGTCACAAACCCTTCTAGTTATGTCATATATACATCTTCCTAAAGGTTCTCATTAAGGAATTCTATTTTGACATCGGTTTTCTAAATCTCATAGTCATGGTAAGCTGCTATAGAGAGTATGATTCTTATGGATTTAAATATAGAAACTGGAAAAAAGGTTTCATCATAGTCAATTACATGACACCATTTGAATCCTTTATCTACTATCCTTGCTTTATAGGTGTTAACTAGACCTTTCATGTCCATCTTTCTCTTGAATACCCATTTGCATCCAACAGGATTTACATCAACTCACTCATTGAACAAAACCCAGACTTGGTTCTGATACATGGAATCTATATCATAATTCATATCTTCTATCCATATTGCAACTTCTAAGATTTATATTGCTTCCTTGTAGGATAGAGGTTCATTATTGTCCAAAAATAATGATTCACCATCCTCGGTGACTAGGAAACCAAATCTCTCTGGTTCCCTTATCTCTCTTGAGCTCCTACGTATTACTTTTGTTTCTGGAACCTCTACCACAGCGACCTGTGGAACTTGTTCCTATACCCAACTCTTGTGTATCTTGAGCATCAACTTTGTCAAATTCAATCTTTCTCCCACTATCCTTTTTTAGGATGTTCTCCCTTTCAAGAAAGACAGTTTTTCTAGCGATAGTCACTTTCTTGTCTGAAGGGTTGTATAGGTAATATCCTTTCATTTCCTTGGAATATCATATAAAGATACACCTCATTCTCCAAGGTGCTAGTTTTTTTCCTGAGAAGGCACTACCACAAAATGGGGCAAGGCCAGCGCCACCCTTTATCAGCACTAACGAAAAATCACTGATAAAAGGGGGGTACCTTTATCAGCGCTAAAAAAAGCGCTGATAAAGGGTACCTTTATCAGCACTAAAAAAACACTGATAAAAGTACCCCTTTATCAGCGCTTTTTTTAGCGCTGATAAAGGTACCCCCTTTAACAGTGCTTTTTTAAGCGTTGTTAAAGGGTACCCCTTTATCAGTGCTTTTCTTAGTAGCACTGATAAAGGGGAGTCTTTATCAGCACTTTTTTTAAAAGCGCTGATAAAGGGTCTACTTCTAAAAAAATCATTAAAAAATATATTAATATTTAAATATATATAGTTATATTGATATAAATATAATATATATTTTTTAAATATAATTTTAAATATATTTTAGATAAGTAAAAATATACAGTTACACTTAATATATAAGATATTTAGTGAAAATGGATTATAAAAAAATTTAAAAAAATATTTTTAATTAATAATTTGCTAATTATTATGGAGTAATAGTCATTTAATAACAATTTTAAGACTAAAAAAATTAAAAAAAATTAAAAATGATCCAAAATATGTTGAAAACGCAACTCAAACTTCAAACGGCCATAACTTTTGATCCGGGTATCCGTTTGAGCTCTACCACATATCAAATCGAAGTCTGTAATGAGCTCTACACCCCTAACACCTGGGGGGACCCCTGTTAAGGTTTTTATGAGGACAAAAAAGGCCCAAAAGGCCTCCAAAACTGAGTTTTTAGTCTGGATACCCCAATTTTTTAACATTTTGTGGATTTTCATCCTCGTTTAAGGGGGTATTATTGGATTTTTTTGGTGGGGACTGAATTTATTCCAAGGTATTACATTCATATTGATATTATGTATTTTAAATTTTATCATTTTTTATAATTAACATCTATTTATAATCAAATATATAACAATATATACATATTTTTTATATATTCACACATAAAAATTTAATTATAAATATAAATATTAAAATATATTTACATATAAAATATATTAGATTTATCTAAATAATTACTAGTATCCATTTTATTTAAAATACAAATATATAAATATTTACATACCTATATATTAATCTAACTATATATATATTAATATAACTACATATATATATTAATATAACTATAAATATATATATTAATATCACTATAAATATATATATATTAATATAACTATATATATATTAATATAACTATATATATATATATATTAATATAAATATATATTACTATACAAATAAATATAACTAAATATATATATATATAAATAGAGATATCATGAAATGGAAAACAAATCAAAATAGAGGAGTGGTAAGGGCTTAGGCGTGCAGGGGGGAGGTCTCGAGTTCAAAACCTGGTGGAGGTAGGGGCGCGCGCGCATGGGAGAATATGGGAGCTAGCACTGATAAAGGGTGGAGGGGTGCATGCGGGTGTTAGAGGGGGGTTGGAAAAGCACTATAAAAGGGGGGCTCAAGTGCTATAAAATCCCCCCCAATTGGCAGGATTTTTTAAAAAAAAAAATTATTTTTTTATTTTTTTTTAACTTTTATCAGCGCTAAAAAAAACACTGATAAAAGGGGTCCTTTATCAGCGCTAAAAAGAAAGTGCTGATAAAGGACCCTTTTATCAGTGCTTTTTCTTAGCGCTGATAAAAGACCCCTTTTATCGGCGCTTTTTTTAGCGATGATAAATGAGGTCTTTATCAGCGCTTTTTGGACCGCTGATAAAGGGGACCCCCTATCTTTGCCGGCTTTAACAGTGCTTTTATAGAACTGTTAAAGGCCATTTTTAGCACTGATAAAAGGGGTATTTGTAGTAGTGAAACCTTAACAAACGCCTCACATCCCCATACACATGCGTGCAACAAAATGGGTTTTTTCCATTCCATAACTCGGAGGGAATTCCATTTTCCTCCTTAGTTGGTACTCAGTTTAATGTGTTTGCTATAGTTTGTAATGCATATCCCCAAAAAGATAATGGAAGATCTGCATGACTCATCATCGACCTCACCATGTCTAACAAGGTGTGGTTCCTCCTTTCACTAACACCATTCCACTATGGTGTATAAGGAGGAGTGAGCTGAGATATAATCTCAGACTCCCGTATAAGATCGATGAACTCTTGGTTCAAATATTCTTTACCTCGATCTGATAAAAACTTCTTTAACTTCTTACCAAGCTGATTCTCTACTTCTTTCTTGAATTCCTTAAATTTCTCTAAGGATTCTGACTTATACCTCATTAAGTAGATATATCCATATCTACTCAAATCATCAATAAAATTAATGATGTAATAATATACACATCAATCTTCTACTAGAAATGGTCCACACACATCTGTATGCACCAATCCTAGAAGCTCTGTGTCCCTTTCACCCATTCCACCGAAAGGTGGCTTAGTCATTTTACCTTGTAAATAGGCGTGGCATCTATCAAGTGGTTTTATCTCAGTAGATTCAAAATATCCATCTTGGTAGAGATTTGTCAAGCACTTCTCGTTTACATGGCCGATATGATGATGTCATAACTAGGTGATGTATGAGTCATGTGAGTTTGTTTCGTTATCGATTACCAAAACTTGGTTTTTGTAATTCAATACATACAACCCATTATTTAAACGTGCCAAACCAAAACATACTTTGTTCTTATAAAAGAATCAACCCTTATTTCCAAACTTGAAAATAAATCCATCCATATCCAAACATGATACATAAATTATTTTTTTGGAAACACTAGGAACATAATAACAGTTATGTAAAACCAAAATCATCCCAGTTGGAAATGAGAGATGGTAATCACCAATGGAAAATGCAGCTATCCTCGCACCATTAGAAGCTAAAAGATTCACCTCTCCTCTGGAAATATTTCCCAATCTACTTGGTTCTTATATTTGAATATAGATGTGAGCCCCACAAGCTATATCTAATACCCAATGTGTAGAAATGGAATGATTACACTCGATGATGAATGCACCTTTAGCGTCCCCACACTTTTGGGTGCAATTCCTCTTATATTGTCTTGGCTTGCCACATGAAAAACATACTGCCTCCTATTCTTTGCCTTACCTCTAGATATTCCCCTTCTTGGAGGGATGGTGCTCAGGGGCTTCAGACCGTTTATAAGTCCTTGACCCCTTTGCCTTGTCCTTCCTTTTCTTATTTACCATAAGGACTGCGGGTTTTTCACGCCCCATGTCCATATCTACCTTCAAAATTAAGGTCATAAGTTCTGATATAATCTTCTCATTGTTTCTCATGTTATAATTGGAAATAAAGTTAGAGAAGGTCTTGGGTAGTGAAGATAGGATGAGATCTGTATGAAACACATCTGGGAACTTAATCCCTAAGATGTTCAGGAATTCAATATAGCCAATAACCTTGACTAAATGAGGCCCAGTTGGAATAGACTCCCCGAGATTAGTTTTAAACAAAGTTTTGGATATCTCATTTCTCTCATGTCTCTCCTTCTCTTGATAGATATCCTTAAGGTGAGAAATCATGCTATACATTTCCATGTTTTCATGTTTCTTCAAGAGATCATTAGACATGGATGATAGCATGAAACATTGTACATATGTGGAATCATACATATGTTTCATATAGAAATACAGTTCCTCATCACTGGAATATTTTCTTGGTGCAATTGGAATAGGCTCTTCCAGCACATACAATTTCCTCTCGTGGCAAAGGATGACGCGTAAACGCCTCTGTCATTCCTGGAAATTGGTGTCGGTGAGAAGGTTTTCCTTCTCGGGTATGGTTTGCAATGATATGTTTGAAGTCATTTTTCTTATCATTTCTACAATTTAAGATGACCAAAGGTTTATTACTTTATCATGATAAAACTGCGACAAATAAATAAAGTAATACTTATTAGTCTCCCACTATTTTATCGAAATCCAATAGCCCTCACCATTGCCTTTTGAATATTCTGTTGCCAGAATATTCTAGTGGAAATGATCCATATTTCCATTATAATTACCCCAAATAGGGTTGGTCAAGAAACTTGAGGGGTTTAAGGTAGGCATTCCAAATTCCAACTGTATTAAATTGCAACCCCTTGATCTGCTGAGTGGACTCCCCAATCCTGAAATCCTTTTATTTTGGATTTCCCCAACCTTTTCCTCTCGGTCACACCAATTCCTATTGTGGCAGTCAACCCTTGATGAGAACCAAGTCAAGTCAACCCAAAACCTTGAATTAGAACTCCCTAATAATTGAAATCACCCCCAACTAGGATTGGTCAAGCACTTTGAACTATAGTTCGAATCTAACCAATATTATTGAAGGCTATACCGACTTAATATTTCTTTGAGAGATTTTATCCTTATACGTAAATTTCCATTTTATTATCTTTGATTACATGCTTTTTAATATAAAGTGGGATATACTTAAGTGATTAACCATGTCTAAGATAATATTTACGTATAAACTGGTCTTATTTTAGTTTCATCTTGAATGCTTGTTTAATTCATTAATTGTGTGATCGTGACAACGCACCCACAATAAATAAACCATGAAACTGACACAAATAAAATAAATGGTATGATCATGATATTGTTCTATTGTTTAGTTTATCTAGTAGTTGATAAACTAACCCAAGACCTAGGGGAGAAACACCTTGATCCTTTTTGGTTCATGTTTATAGCTTTCCACTTGTCCACCTTTGTATCTCCTTGGATTCGTTTCACCTTGGATCCTAACTTGAGGTGCCTCTACTATATTGGGAGCTCCATCCATTAAATATGCTTTTATCTCACATACAGGTGAGGGATAAAACAGGGTTTTACATAAAAGAAGCCTTGGGCTCTCAGGCCCTACATATTAATGAGGAGAACACTCGTAGGCCAAAAAATTTAATTTAAATAAATTAATTAAAATAAACCATTCAAATACAAAGGTCTTGGTCTATCTCATGATCATCCATACATGAAATGATATTTACATATAAATAAAACTGGCATTCAATTCTATAATCATTCTTTTTTAAGATAAATCATGCTCGAATCAATTAATTAGCTTTAGTTAATCAATCCTTTTATCTTAAACCCTTTTCTAAATTTCCTTGAGATTATCATCCATCATAATTTTAAAAAAATAAATTCATTTAAAATTATTTTTGTACGTAACTTGTACCTTGGAGGAAACCCGGGGAATTCTCATTCATAACTAACCAATGAGTAGAAATGAACATTACGCATATGTTAAATTAAACACATATATATATAAAACCTATCGCATGTTGTTACTCAGCTTTATTCTCACACTATGGTACACGTATCAAGGGTTTGTATAATATAATAATAAATTTTAATAAATCTCTATAATTTGGATGAGTACAAGTCGTCTAGTTTCAACTGCACAGCGTGTACTTTTGTTCATTGTCCATCTGAAGTACAGGCCTGGGGACATGGCGTGTAGATGTAATTCAAAAATCTTTGGATTACATGGTGTATCCAGTGGGACACACGCTGTGTAGTATCTGCGTTACACGGTTTCCAGCCGGGCAAGCCGTATACGGGGTACACGGTCCTACCCAAACCCGAAGGGACTACATGTCATGTTCAGTGGTCCACACGGCTTCTAATCCTGAAACCATGTGCCACATGTTCCTGATTAGCACACAGAGTCCTAAAGACTTTGATAGAATCCTTTGACATTGCCTAGTTTGGCGGACCATTATGATGCATTGAACCTAGACTACATGGCATGTACTGCCGAATACAGGTTGTGTGTTCTGGTTTTGTATGGACAAGAACGTTTGGAACCTCCGGATGAGATCCAATGTTTTATTTTAATCAAAATTAAAAGAAAAAATCGTTTCTGTAAGGTGAATAAGAAACGAGAGAGGAGAAATAGATCTCGAGATTCAGATTTTCAAAACAATTAACTTGAATTGAAACAAATAAATTATTAAATGCATAAATCATCAACAAAAAACTAAATAATTATAATTAATGATATAACCTCACTCTGATACCAATTGTAGGTTCTGGGAATAATGGAAGTGCGTTGTTGGGTGTACCCAACTTTAATTTTTTCTATTAACGATGTTTAATCCAAATCTGTCACGATAATAAAACGTCAGATCTTTATAATAGAATGAAGAATGAAATAAAAGAAGGGAGTCCCTGAACCATATAGAGGATCATCATATGTTGGTTATAATTAATTTAATTAAAAGACAAGAATTACATTGATGGAATTCTCTCTCAATTGATGATTCCAGTCACAATCTGATGTGATCCGTCATTGCATCATAGAATCCAAGTGTAGGATTCCTCAATCGGTGATCCACATGTGCTCCACATATCTCTAGATTTCACCAAATGGATCTCCCGGTGCTAGCGCAGAAGAGACTTCGCTTGCGATGTCCACCTTCGATCGCCTTGATCCGGTGGAGGAGGATCTCTCTCTCGTAGCTTGAGAGCATTCTTGGAATAAAAGAATTCTCTCTTGTCTTGAGAGATTTATCTAAATTCATTCTGCACAACCCCCAAAATGGATAGTCTAATGATAATTATATAATTGGGATTTTAATTACTAATAATAATAAAATGAATTAATTACCCAAAAGAATTTATTCATTTATTTAATTCTTAGTAAGACCCCATGTTTAATAATAATAGTTGACTATTATTATTACTTGACATGTTCCTAGAGAGTTACACCTAATATTATTTAATTAAATAAATAATATTATTTCTCAAAAATTCCTAGAAAAAATACATGGAAATTATATTAATATACTCGGTGTGTACTTTTGTTTTTCCATTCTCTTTATTTCCTCCACCACATTTATTAGACCTTGAATAATGGATATTTATTTCTCAAATATATACCACTTCATTACTCGCTAATAAATATATTATTTCATCCACAATATATTCTCTCTAATAACTAGTGTC
Source organism: Viscum album (assembly GCA_963277665.1). NCBI lineage: Eukaryota > Viridiplantae > Streptophyta > Magnoliopsida > Santalales > Viscaceae > Viscum > Viscum album. Next base: position 20,016 of record CAUJRU010003699.1, read on the forward strand.
AAAATAAATATGATCAGGAATCCTCGAATAATTATTAAACCACAATCGGGAATAATCTTTATTCAAATTGTTAAATTGATATTTAACTGAGATACTTGGACACACTTAGTGTGTGGCCCTCTAGGCATCTTTCTCAGTGGAATTAGGAAGATCCTTCCTAAATTCCAAGGTTATCATCTAGCAACATGCCAACACACCCATAAAGAAAGAATTTAACACCACAATGACATGTCACCTACTACGAATGCTTACTGTGTAATGTAATCTCTTTGTCTCGATATCTCAAATCAAGCAGGTTACAGGCTAGTTCCATCAACCCATGTGTTCGATTATTCTTTCTTTGACTTTTCAGAATTGAACTTTCCTATTCCTCACCATGGACATGGATTTATTTAGGATATATCAATTCCATCAAAGGGCCTAAGATATCAAATCCTGTTATGGAACAGAAGGGACAAATCCTTTCTCGCATTATCTATTAATGCAGTAATACTCGTGACGCACCCAACATATCTTACCTCACTATGAACAGTGTGCCATCAATTTTTTCATGAATACATATAAGTATGTGAGTTCTAATACCCATTAATAATAATCTTAAATTATAAGGACCAATACACACATCCGTAGATAGGAACATCCAATGACACTATGAAATGTGGATTTACTATTGGCGCGTCTCGTTCTCATAATATCTTCCTAAATATTACCGCAGACGCACACCATGAGAAGGTGCCACAAAGTTTTATGAGTCCTCACCCCTAATGGCCTATATTATTTATGTCCATAAAATAACATCATCCATCCATAGAAAATATATTAAAGAACAGTGTTATGGAACCTTTGGGTTCTCATCATAGCAGGGATCCGCTATGGCCCTTTAATGCAACAATTATCCTTAGTACATTATCACATGCATTGTCACGCAGAAGAATAATCAAGATGTGATAAGGTATTTATTAATGAATAAAGTACAATGTAGTTGGTTCTAGGCCACCAACTCCAACATAAAGTTCCTATTTTAAATAAAATATTCATGAAAGTCTTTTGTTCTCTAATTATAAATCAATGCATTTTTAAAAGACTCTCTTCAAATATCTTGTATCTCACTGAATTTAAATATCATTTTCTCACCATAAGTTTTAAAATCAAAATTTAGGGCTTTCAATGACTAAAAATATTTGTCACACAACTCTACAGGTAAAAAAATGTCTTCCCAAAAAGAATTATATAAGTATAAATCCCTATGAGAGTCTTATAAGTGGTACTTTAAACCCACAGTGCCTCATAAAACTTAACTAACCAATATTTTCTAGAGTTATACATATTTTTCTCTAAAATTTGTTTTATTTATCTATTATATATTTCATACTATCCACTAGATTATGGGTGGTGGGTTATTCCAGTTCTGTTATCCTAACCATATTTTTATATTAATGATTTGGACTTTAAATTATTAAAATGTGTGCCATTATAAATAATGAATTATTTGGTCACTCCAAACTGGGAGAATATATTCTTTTTTATGAATTTTTTCAACACTAATTTCTAGGTTTTTTGGAAGTTACACTACCTCAACCCATGTAGATACATAGTTTACATACACAAGAATTTACTCATTCCCATAATATGATGGAAATGGTCCCATAATATATGGTCCCTAGACATTAAAACAATTTACCTCTAAAATCCATTTTTTGTGATAACCCAAGCTTCCTACTCGTATTTCCTAACCTATACCATCTATCACACCATAAAATGAGACTTAAATCATCCTTTAATAGAATACTATAGTAAAAAACATCCCATAATACCTTCTAGGTTATCCTCTTACCCCATGATTTCCACCCCATGGTGAAGAATTGACAGCTCTCAAGGATGAGAAACATCTCCTCCTTAAGCACACATCTCTTTAGGATTCAATAAAAATATCTTCAAAAAAATAAAGGGATCATCCCATAAGTAGTACTGTAATTTATAAATGAATTAATTTCTTTGTTTTTTAAAAAGGTATTTGGGCATGACTACTACAGCTAGAGAGTTGGAAAAGTATTCATACTAGGAAAACTACTTCATTTAGGTAGAAAATAATTATTCATCCAGGAATAAAGTATTTATCTCTCTTTTCATCAACTTAGGTGATGTGTAAACTATAAAAGTGATCAAAAAACACACTATCAACACCTTTCTTATCCTTGATTTCTAAATAAACTATTTTAACTGAAGTTTCTATCTCATAATCCTTGGCTTGGATACTTTCTTAGTTATAAAATAATTGAATGTTGAATGGTCAATGAAAATTATAACCATAAACCCTTTTATATATTTCTTAAATTTATCTAGTGCAAACATAATAGCTAACAACTCATTTTCTATAGTAGAGTAATTATTTTGGTCATTATCTAAAACTTACTAGAAAATTAAATCACTTGAAACCTCTTCTCATTTCTTATCTCTAAAACTACCACCACTGCCACATCACTATCATGAAACATTACTTAAAAGGGTAGTTTCTAATATTGGGTAGTAATTATTGGTGGATATGTGAATTTATTTTTAAGAAGTTTAAATGACACTGAACACCACTCATAAAACAAAAAGGGTGTGTATTTGACTTGCAGAGAGTAAAAGAGCCTAGTGATTTTGGAAACATCTTTGATAAATTTCTAGTAGAAACTAGAATTACCTAAAAAGATTCCAATTAATTTGGAATTCAAAGTAGGTGGTATATTTTATATTTCTTCAATATTATAATTATATACCTCTATACCCCTCTTAGAGACTTTATGACCCCAGACTATACCCTCAATAACTATAAACTAACATTTTACTAGTTTAAAACAATGTTTGTCTATTGAAATAATTATAAATTAGTTTTAGTATTCTAAATATAGTTCTAAAATGTGTTACTAGCTATGGATAAATAATACATGAATACCTCAGTTATTATTTCAATCATATATAATAAATTTCCCATCATACACCTCTAAAAAGTGGTTAGAGCACCATACAAGACAAAGGGAATTCTTTGATAGGAAAATGTTCTAAATGGGAATGTAGAGGTGGTATTCTCTAAGTTTTCATGTGCTGTGGGAATATATTTATAACTAGAATAACCATCTAGAAAATAGATAAATTCATTTCCATCCAAGAACTCAAGAATTTGGTACATAAATGGTATTGGGAAATGGGTTTTACCAGTGGCTGAGTTAAGTTTTCTATAATTTATACAAACTCTCCACTTTTTCATTATCCTAGTTAGGATTTTTTTCATTCTTCTCATTTATAACAGCATTCACCCCACTCTTCTTAGGGACCACCTAAACATGACTAACCCATAGGTTGTTCTAAATTGGAAATATAATTCCAGCATCTATAAATCTTATCAATTCTTACCTAACCACCTTCTATATGTTAGGTTTTAAGTCTTCTCTTCCCCTCAACTCTTGGATTATGGTCAGGATATGTGCGTATTTTTTGCATACAATATGACGGATTTATTAATTTTATATCAGTTATGGTCTATCCAATGACATATTAAAACTTCTTTAAAACATTCATCAAACTCTCTTCTTGACTCCCTTTCAGAATAGATTTGATGACGATAGGTATTGAAGAGAAAACACCAAGAAAAGAATATTTTAGATGATATGGAAGAGGATTGAGCTCCATATTAGGTGATTTTTGAATTAAGGGAATACACTTGGGCCTAGGAGGTCCAAGGTCCTCAAGATGTATCTTAATGAATATAATATATAAATCCTCTTCTTCATCAATACTATCCCCAAAATAATTCTCTTCATATTCAAAATTAATTTCTAGGTTCAAAATGTTTTCTATGGAAAACTCATCTAAGTGTGATAATAATTCTCCCTCATAATCATTTAAATATTCTTATTCTTTTCTAGAGAAGATTCATGTGAATGTTTCTACTTGGATTGGTTTGCTATTTATTTTATCTATAATTCTCAAAAACTCCTCACATTTCCCATCAACAAGTTCCTCTAATTATAGAATCTCATCTCATAAATAGATCTGACTTTTTGTGGCTTTTTTAGTCCATTTTAAAACATTTAACTCTTCATTTTTTTACCTAATTTGAAAATAAACTCACCCTTATAGACATCAATGAAAACTACGCCTATGGAAAGTAATGAACTACCAAGGATGATATATAATTCCTTATCACACTCCATGTTAAGTATAAGAAATCTAGTAGGTAGATTTAACTTCCCTACTCTAACTAGAAATTCATCAAACCTCCCAATTAGATAAGTAATATAATAATATTATAACTATAAAAAAATTTATAAGATCCCCTCTTTTCCAATTACATTACTCTTGAGTTTTGGTTGCACCTATTTTAGTTGGGTTTTCTTTTCTTATTAAAACCTCAGTGGTAGAGCCTTTTCTTAGGGGTGGAGATATTTTACTAGGTAAAATGACATGAAGTTTGGGGATGTATGTTTTTTAATTAATAGAGTCCATGTATAAATGTTTCAAGGTATTATGAGGATTTTTTCACTGTTAGGAAGTCTTTAGAGGTGGTTCATTTTTTCCTACAGAAGATGGACTGAAAGTTGTCTACTGGATACTTTCACATTGTGAACATTTTACATAATGTGAAACTATTATAAGACACATGTAATGAACTAGTTCAGAGCATGAAAATTTATACACTATTAAACTATTTCTCATCAAGAAAGGGTTGATTGGGGTTATTTTAACCTGAGGGGATTCATTTTTCAAGGTATGTTATAAATCTAGAAATTTATGTCGTGAATATCTCATGACTATTGGTTTTAAACCACATTATGCATATGATTTTATTTCATCCATTATTTAGAATTATCTCTCAAACTCTAGGGAGACTCCAGGACATTTTGGATCTATTTCTTCCCTTTTAGACCCCTCGATCAATCATTTTATCTCTAATGAGTTTCTTCGCTTTGTTTTTTCCCTTTTCTTCCACTATCCACCATTATAGAAGTTTGATCTCTTGAACACTTTTGAATCTAGTTTTGATCATGATGTTTGTGTGATATTGGTGTCCCTTGTGATCACCATCACCTTTATTCCTTATTGGTGTTACCTATTGAAATTATTTCTTTTATTTCCATATAAAGGTAGTTGGTCTAGAACAAATCCCTTTGGTATGTTTCTATCTATTTAATTGTGTAAAATATTATGTGGTTTCACTAATGTAGCATGTGAATTAACTAAAAAATAATGGGTGATGATAATCATGTGGTTAGACTACTCCTTGCATCCCATTAGATCTATTAGTGTTGAGAACTAAATTGTGGCTACCCGTAGGGTGATCCTACCCTTGAACAATAATTAACTAGATAATGGCTTAAAATATGTTTTACCTTGATATGAGACCTTAGGTGATTTTCTATGATAGGATCACTTTGGAAAATGGATTACCTTTTTATTGAAATTAAATGTGATAATTTGATATGATATGGGTGTGTACACTAGCATATTGATGCATCAAGATATAATTTGATGAATGAATTGGTAATTGAAAGAAAAATAGTAATTGGCGGGATTAAACATTATGGATTATGATGTTATGTTTTGTTACTCCCATCATTATGAAATAGATTGTAATTCATTTTCAAATGATTTTATAAATGTAATAGACCGATTATGCTGAAATTCTTATATAAAGGGTGTGGCTTGGTTATATTGTAATGCTTATATGGTTTGACTAGGTTGTGTTGTAATTCCTTTAGGGTTTCACCCTATTATGTTTTAATTATTATAGGTATTGACCCAGTTATGATGTAATTCTTATAAGGGATATCTTGGTTATATTTTAATGATTATAGGGCTTGACTTAGATATGTTTTAATGCTTATAGCGCTTAGCCCGATCATGCTAAAATTCTTATACAGAGGGATTTTCCTGGTTATGTGATTATGACATGAATTTATGGTTGCGGTTGTCATTGTTATGATACATGCTCAGTGATATTCTGGAATAGTGTCGAAGCAAGTTGATTGTTTTATTGTATTAATTAATTAATTAATAAGCATTTTTATCGGTTTATTTAATAAATTTATTATCAGACTGGTTTTTTTAGACATGATGGTTTCAAACTACTGAGTTATAATCACACCCTATTAGGGTCACCATTTGGTACCCAAGAAGAATACATGGATGCAAGTTTGGAGAACATTAAGGGACCTTGTTTTTGATTGTTTCTTACAGGATGGGTTGGAGCTTGAAGATGGGACCGACCAGGGATTCAAGACTTAGTTATTTTGAGTTTATTTGTTTCATCTTTGTCTTTTATTTTTATCACTTCCACCATGTAATTTAGTTATATTTCAGTCGGACATTACATTGTTCATTATTATTTTGTTTTCTTGATACATTCTTTATGTTTTAGTTGTATTATGTATTATGTATTATTTATTCTATTTCCATTACTATAGTTTTTGTTTATTTTCACTATGGTGTAACTCTAGACCTGGGGGTATAGTCTCCCTACTATGTTCTCTACACCATCGCTGCTAGGAGACAACCTCTTCTATACAGGTACGTGTGCTTAAGGTCTATTAACCAATCTGATTTGTCCACATGAGAGAGTGTTTGATCGTGGGATTTTACAAAGTGGTATCATAGGATTAGGTTTAATTTTCTATTTTTTTACTATTTGATAAAGGTAGAAAGGATAATGGGATGTGTCAGGACTTAGTAATGAGATTGTGAATGGGATTAGGAAACCCATGTATGGGATAAAACTCATGTTCCCAAGGATGAGATTGTTGTTCATGATGTTCACTTGTTATGGTTGATATTATTTCACCTTGTTTGATTAACATGTTGCATGATGTTATTGTTTCTTGAGATTTATACTCATGGATCAGTATGGTGTGAGATGAGTATGAATGCATCATGATAGGCACATAGGGATATATATTGACATGAATTGTTCATGATAGGGACATATTTATTGCATGTGATATTTTTTCTGTATGAACTATGAAATGAGATCCTTATTATATCTGATAAATGAAATGAATAAATTTTCATGTTATTCCAATTCTCTTGTTAATCCATGTTTGTAGAAACCATGATCTAGTGGTTATCTATTTTTATCACCAGTTGAGGTTATCCTTGTTGTTATCCAATGTTAGAAGGAGTTTTTTTGTCTTATAGAAAAAATTCATCCTCATAATCCTTGAATTGAACATTAGGAGAGTGAAAATTAGTATGCTCTTAACGTAGTTGAATTAAAGATTCTTGTATCTCTTGAGGATCATATGGATGTTCAGTTTCATGATAGCTTCTTGAGGTTCATGTGATCCATGTAAAGGGATATTTTTTGACCTATACCTTCTATGTATGAGTTTAATAGAAAGTTTTATATGAAGAATCCACCTATGTTAATTGGGGAGGGAGGCCCCCAAGAAGTTGAGTTTTAGATCAAGTTAGTACATATGATCTTAAGAACCTCAATAAACCCACTGATATAAGGGTCAAGCTTGCATCATACATGCTTCATGGACCTTCCAAGCATTGGTGGGACATTCTGGAGAAAGTTGGGCAGAAAGAGGCTCCCCGAAGGAATTTGAGATGAATTTTTTTATTAACTTCTATTAAAAGACATTGAGGGATGATAAGACTCGCGAGTTAATTCACCTAACATAGGTGGTCTTGTCGGTGATGGACTGGGTTGGATTTTTCACTGACTTGAAATGCTTTGTGCCATCTTTACCAACTAATGATATTTCTAGGGTGAGGTGTTTCCAAGATTGTATAGTCTATGAGATCTGGTCATAAGTGAATATTTTTCCCTTGAGTATCATTTTGTATGTGATGAATCAAGATCTCATCATGGAAGGAAATATGGGAGAGGTCCCAAGCATCAGCTAGAATGTTTCAACAGGTAAAATTGTGATTTCTTATTTTGGTGGAGATAAGATACATTATTAAAGTTATCATCAAGATAATAGTGGGAAGAGTAGTCAGCATAGTGGTCATCCATCTTAGGACTATGTTCCTTTGTAGTGCTATCAGTGTCGTATGTTTGGCTGCAAGAGGCCTCATTGTTCATACCCTGATTTAGAGTGTCGTTCTTGTAGCAGTTTGGGCCACCTTGAGAGGTTTTGTAGGGGTTTAAAATAGAAAATAAATGGCATGGGATCAGGGCAGGATCCAAAGTCTTGGAAAGACTCACATACCCCCCATCAAACTTGTAGTTGGAGTTCCACTGAATGTTTGGGTTGAGGAAGGGGATGTGATACCCCAGTGCAAGAGTAGTTGTACCAGGTAGAGATAATATCACAGGGGGGGTAATACTAAATACCAAGGTAGAGGGTCAATTCAACTATATGTTATGAAATCTACTCTGACTAGTTTTGATACAGGGCCTTATACCATCCAAGGAACGATTCTTATATCATACACTTTATCTTGCGTTTTTTTTATACGAGAGTATCAAATTCCTTTATATTTATATTGTTTTCAAATGGTTTGGGATTTTTTGTGTAGATTTTGTATGGTGTATTGACCATCAACACACTGTTGAGAGTGCGGTCATAGAATATCAAATGTTGCGAGGTGTGTTCTCTAAAAATTGGTGGTTATCGTTTCTTTTAGAAACCGTTTGTGTTATAAATAACATGTTTCAATTTAATTATGGGTATTGATTTGTTAGTTTTATACCATGATCACATATACTATTATAAGAAGAGAGTTACCTTCCTATCTCCATAATTAGGCATCTATTTTCACCATGGTGAGTGGGATCTTCAGGTTGGTCATACAGGACCAATTTAGGGGAAATTATATTTTCTCATGGATCAGATAGAAATTATTTCTCTAGATGATGGTGGAATGTAGTAGGAAACTTTTCTTCCATTGGTATACCATTTTTAGGATGCCTTTCCTAATGATTTATGTGTCTTACCACCTGAGTGGGAGATCTAGTTCACAGTAAAGTTGGTTTCGGGGGCTGAGCAAGTTTCTATCCCACCTTACAGGATGGCTCTAGCAAATATTTGTGATTTTAAGGTTTATTTGGAAGATCTAGAAGCTAAGGGCTTCATACATCCTAGTACGTCACCTTAGGGTTCGCAAATTCTTTTTTCTAAGAAATATTATGGGACTTTTCACTTGTTTTTGGACTATTATATATTGAACTAGATGAAGTTTGAGAACTGTTATATCCCCTTCCATGCATCAATGATATCTTCGATTAGATGAGAGGTGCCTATATTTTCTCTATTATCAATATGAGATCAAGATACAACCAATTGAGGGTGAAAGCATCGTGAATATCTTGTACTATTTTTAGAAGAAAGTACGGTTTGTATGAGTTCATAGTGATGTTGTTTGGTCAGAATAATGCTTCGGTGATATTCATGGATTTGATTAATCAGATCTTCCATCCCTTTCTGGATCAGTTTGTGGTAGTTTAGTGTACTCATAATATACAAATGATCATGACCAACATCTTGACATCATCCTAAGTAAATTTAGATATCAATGGATTTATGCTAAGCTATCCAAATGTAGTTTTTGGATGGATAAAGTACACTTATTTGGTCATGTGATCATAGTTGCTAGAGTTTTAGTGGACCTAGAAAAGGTTTCATCTATTGTATCTTGGGAGTGAAATAAGAATTTATTCATGATTCAATGATTTTTGGGTTTATCAGGTTATTATTGAAATTTTAAACAATACTTCTCCCATCTAGAAACACTGATGTTTGAGCTAACCAAGAAAGGAGAAAAGTTTTTTTGGTATGATGCTTATCAGAGAGATTTTTAGGATCAGAAGGAAAGGTTGACCTCATCACTGATCCTCAACTTACTTGTGTTAGGTAAGGAATATACTATGTATTGTGATTCATCATGAGTTGGATGTATAGCAGTTCTGATATAGTAGGACAGAGTGGTTGCTTATGTATCCATACAACTAATACTGCATGAGAGGAATTATCCTACTCATGATATGGAGTTATTTTTAGTGGTAAACACCCTAAGATGATGGAGAAATTATCTTATGGGTGAGTGTTTTGTGGTGTACATGAACCATAATATCCTCAGGTACATCTTTTCCCAGTGGGACCTAAACCATTAATAGAGGAGGTGGTTCAAGTATCTATAGTCTTTTGAATTCAATTTGTCTTATACACTGATCACAGGAAACATCTTTGTCGATTACTTGAGCTGAAATATGTGGATGTAGGTAGTGTAGGAGTCTTGTGATGAGTAGAGGATGATGAAATGCTTTTCAGATATGCATTTATTTGTTCAGGAGTCACGAGGATGAGTAGTTCTAACTTTGATATCTATTATACCCACACTTTTGGACTGAATCAAGACCTAGAAGTTATCTAATCTGGAGGTTTTAGCTCTAAGGGACACCCAATATGGTGGGGAGCCACCATCAGGTTGGTCTATTGATAACAAAAAATCTCTTATTTTCCATGGCAGAGTATGGTTTCCAAAACGATTGCATAGGGATACGAGGATTTAGTTTCACGCTTCTATATGGGAAGTAAATCTGGGTCCAGAAAAGATGTATCTTGATCTTCGTAGATAGCACTAGTGTCCAAAAATGAAGAATGAGGTAGTATTTTTCATGCAGATATGTTTCACTTATCACCAAGTGAAAACCAAGCTTCATAGGTCTACTGGGATATTTTAGCCTCTATCAATTCCAAAGTGTAAGTGGGAATATTTCACTATGGATTTTGTGAAACGATGACCCAGGAAGCCACACAAGAATGGTGCAGTATGGGTGATTGTGGATTGACTGATGAAGGTAGTATACTTCTTTACCATTAGGTATACCTTCACTATTGATGATCTGTGTAGTCTTTACATGTAGAATATAGTCTAGTTTCATAGTGTAATGATGATTATTGTTTCTGATAGAGATCCTAATTTCACATCTCAGTTCTATAAGGGTCTTCAAAATGCTCTAAGATCACAGGTTCTTCTTAGAACAGCCTATCATCTATAGACTGATAGAAAATCAGAATGGACTATTCAGATTCTAGAGGATATGTTACGAGATTATGTTTTATATTTTATTGGTTCATGGTAGAATTATTTAGCACTCATGTAGTTCACTTACAATAACAGTTTCCATGCATCAATCCAAATAGAACCTTTCATGGTTTTATATGGAAGGCCTTATCATTCACTTCTTTGTTGTTTGGAGGTAGTTGAGTCATCACTTGTTGGACCTAGTCTCCTATATGAGACATCTGATTTGGTTTAGTTGATCAGAAGGTGGTTCATGACCACACAGAGAAGGTATAAATTTTACACTCACCATTAGAGACAACCTCTATATTTTGAGGTTGGTTATCCTGTTTTCCTTTAGTTGTTTCCTCTGTTGGTTTTGGGTCGTATCAGAAAATAGGGGAATCTAGTGCTCAGGTTTGTTAGTCCGTTTGAGATAGTGTAAAGGGTCGACCTAATGGCATGTCTATTGGCCCTTCCACAGTGTTACTGTTTCATTCATGATGTGTTTCATGTGTCACAGATTCAGAGATATCATCTTAAACCTTCCCATGTGGTAGATGTTGATTACATATATCTTGGTGTATATGAATCCTTTTAGGATAATCCTATACAGATTGTGGACCGTAGTGAGAATTACCTCTAGGGAAATACTATACCTCTAGTTTGAGTTTAGTGGTAGTATGGGCGTGTTCAAGAGGATATATAGGAGAGGGAATTTTATAAGACAGAATAGTGGCCATACTTGTTCACTGAGATACCATAGCGATTCTTGAAATAACTTTGGGAAAATTTGTTATATGGTGGGTAGGTTATAAGATTCCTTATTTTTTTAATTACATTCCTATTGAGTTTTGGTTTCACTTCATTTAGTTAGGTTTTCTTTTCTTCTTAAAACCTTGGTCTTAGAGCCTTTTCTTAGGGGTGGAGAGTTTTTTCTAGGTAAAATGACCTAAAATTCAAGGATGTATGTTTTTTTAATTAATGGAGTCCAATTATAAATTTTTTAAGGGATTTTGATGGTTTTTTCATGGTTGGTAAGTCTTCAGAGGTGGCTTAGGATTTTCCTACAAAAGTTGGGCAAAAATCTGTCTGGTAGACACTTTCACAATATGAATATTTTAAATATCATAAAACTATTGTCAAAAACATTTCATGAACTGGTTAATAGCATGAAAATTTACATTCCATGAAACTGGTTAATGTCATGAAAGGGTTGATCGGGGTTACTTTAACCCAAGGTGATGCGTTTTTTGGCATATGTTATAAATCGATAAATTGATGTCGTGAAAGGGTTTCACATCATGAGTATCTTGGGACTAGCAGTTTTAAACCATTTTTTTCATATGATTTTATTTAATCCACCATGAATATTTATCTATTAAACCCAAGGGTGACTTCAGGTGATTTTGGAGTAATTTCTTCCCTTCCAAATGTCTCGGTCAAGTGTTTAATCTCTAGTGTGTTTCCTTGCTTTGGTTTTCCCCTTTTCTTCCACTATCCACCATTATAGTGGTGTGATCTCTTGATCGCCATTGAATCTGGTTTTGACTTGATGTTTGTGTGATCTATGTTTTCCTTTTGATCATCATCACCTTCATTTCTTATTGGTATTACCTGTCTAAAGCATTTCTTTGATATCCAGATAAAGGTGGGTGGTATAGAACAAAGACCTATGGTCTATTTCTATCTACTTAAGTGTGTTCAATATTATGTGATTGTACTGACACAATGTGTGAATTAACTAAAAGAATAATATGTGATGATAATCATGTGGTTATACTACTCTATACATTAACTAGGATGTTTAACATCTCAAGAAATAATTTGATGAATGAAGGGGAAATTGAAATGAAAATGGTAATTGGATGGATTAAAAATTTTGGATTATGATGTTATGTTGTGTTACTCCTACCATTATGACTTAGGTTATGATCTGTATTTTTCTTATATAAAGGGTGTGGCCTAGTTATGTTAAAATGCTTATATAAAGGGCATGGCCCAATTATGCTGTAATGCTTATAGGGCTTGACCCAGTTATGTTGTAATTCTTATAGGGCTTGGCCTGGTTAGGATGTAATTCTTATAGGAATTCACTTAGTTATGTGGTAATTATTATAGGTCTTGTCCCGGTTATGCTATAATGATTATAGGTATTGACCCATTTAAGCAATAATTATTATAGGGATTGGACTGATTATGCTGAAATGCTATACAGAGGGATTTTCCCGGTTATGTGATTATTTCACGCATTTATGATTTCAGTTTTCATGGTTATGTTACATGCTCAAAGATATTCTGTCATGGTTTCAAAGAAATTTGATTGTTGTATTGTATTAATTGATTAATTAATACACCTTTTTATTGATTTTTTCCATGCACTTATTATTAGACTGGTTTTGATATTACACGGTGGTGTTGACCTACTGAGTTTTACTCACACCTTATTCAATCCACTATTTGGTACCTCAGAATAATACATGGATTTAGTTTGGGATAGGTTATGGGACCTTGTAGTTGATTTTACCACATTGGATGGGTTGGAGCTCAAAGACAAGACTGACACTACTGGAAATTCCCCCTATACCAACGACTCTATCCCAACGGTTTGTCGAAAACCGTTGGTATATGATTTTTTAGAGTGTATTGTCCCAACGGTTTGAAAACCCATTGGGATTGGCCCTAGTTTTACCAACGGTTCCTTGAAACCATTGGGATAGTGGAATGTGTACCCCATTATGCCAATGATTCATTGAAACTATTGGGATATGTTTTATAATATTTCCCAATGGTTTTAAAAAACGTTGGGATAAAATGACACAAATGCATCTCCCAGTCCTGATCCTGATCCACCCATATTGCACCCTAAATGATAGCTCCCATTGTTCCAGCATGAAAACCCTTCTTCCCAGCAACAGATAGTTTGTTCTTCCACATAAAATTTGTAAGTTATAACTGATTTTTATGTTCTACCTCCATTCATTCCATTTTTCATTTGGATTTCTTTGAAGACAAGTTTGTTTTTTGTTTTTTGTTTTGATTATCTCTAAACGACAGTTCCCCTATTCTTTGCGAACCCTTCTTCCCAACCTGTGATCCATCCTTGATTCAAGTAAGTGTTTGTTCTTCCACATAAAATAGATGATAACATGGTGTAGCGTATTTCCACTAACATAACACTTGATTCCTCTAGTAGAATATCTATTCAATGATGATTCTTCCAGTTTAGAAATTTTTATCCATGGAATGTTATTCCCTTTCATAGATTTCCTTTGAGAATCATTCCACTGTATTGAGTTCCTTTTGGTGTTATATTGAGACCCTTTTTATTATAATCATGGTTCATGTCCTATAGTGATTTTTTAGTGATGTCCTATTATATTGATCTATCATGGTAGTGAGTTCTTAAATGGTAGAGATACCTACTATGGGTCTCCATTTCATAATTTATTTTTTGAGGTAATGGGAGGGGGGTTGTGTAGTGGGAGGGTGGGGGTTGTGTAGTGGGAGGGGGTTGGCTATGGGGGGTTGTGCAGTAGGAGGGGGGTTGGTTGTAGGGGGTGTTGTGCAGTGGGAGGGGGGTTGTGGGGGCTTGTAATGGGAATGGGGGGGTTGTGTAATGGGAGGGTGGTTGGTTGTAGGGGGGTGTATAGGGGGTGTAGGGGAGACTGTAGGGGGTGGTTGTGTAGGGTGGGGCTGCAATGGGTGAGGGGGTTGTGTAGTGTGGGGGTGGGCGGTAGGGGGAGGTTGGGGAAGGGGGTTGTAGGGTGAGAGGGGGTTGTATGGGGCTGTAGGGTGGGAGGGGGGTTGTGTAGAGGGAGGGGGTTAGCTCGGTGATAGGGGGGATGTGTAGTGGGAGGGTGGGGGTTGTGCAGTGGGAGGGGCTATAGGGGGGTTGTGTAGTGGGAGGGGGATATAGGGGGTGTGCAGTGGGAGTGGGGCTGGGGGGGCTGTGTAGTGGGAGGGGGTTGGTTGTAGATGGGATGTGCAGTGGGGGGGGCTATAGGGGGGTGGCTGTGTAGGGTGGGGGATGCAAGGGGTGAGGGGGATATGCAATGTGGGGGGGGTTGTAGGGGGAGGTGGGGGTGGGGGACTACAGGGGGTCTATGGGGGGGTTGGCTGTAGGGGGATGTACAGTGGGAGGGGGTTGGATATGGGGGGATGTAGGGGGTGCAGTGGGAGTGGGGGGAGGGGGCTATGTAGTGGGAGGGGTTTAGCTATGGGGGGTGTAGTGGGGGACTATAGAGGGGGTTATACAGGGTGGGGTTGTAGGGGGTGAGGGGGATGTTGGGGTTGGGGTGGGGATTGCAGGGGGAGGGGTGGGGAAGGGGTTTTCTATAGGGGGTTGTGTAGTGGGAGGGGTTGTGGGGGGGGGGGGGGGCTGTGTAGTGGGAGGGGTGGATCTGGGGGGTGGGGGATGTGCAATGGGAGGTGGGGGTTGTAGGCGGTGCAGTGGGATTGGGGGGTTGTATAGTGGGAGGGGTGTTGGCTTTGGGGGGTTGTAGGGGGTGGCTGTGTAGGGTGGGGGCTGTAGGGGGTGAGGGGGTTGCGGGGTGTGTGGGTGTGTGGGGTGGGGGCTGCAGGTGGGAGCTGGGGGAGGGGGGATCGGGAGGGTT
>CAUJRU010003700.1:0-35615 GCA_963277665.1 Viscum album
AATTCTTTTGGATGGTGTGTTGGGTAAAAGAAAAGGTTTTTTATATACATCAAGGATGTGAAAACAAACCCAATTATCGCTTTGGATGGATTTAGTCAAAATAAATAATACATGTTACTATATGGAGAAATTAATAGTGATCTATTTTGTCTTCTGATAGTGATCTCATTCCCATAGATGACGAAGGATTTATTCCAGCTAATTTCCTGAACATAAATCTCTTCATAATGACAGAACATGGCTTAAATAGAACTAATAGTATGCTTTTAAGGGTTCCCAAACAAAATAATATCATTAGTGTAAATAAGGTGAGAGGGAATGAGATTGTTCCGACTAACCTATAGTTTTTTATAAATTCCAATATAAATGAGTTGAATAATTCACCTACTCATGTAGTCTTATTATAGAGAAAATATGAGCCCTGATAGGGGATCTCCCAGATGAACACCCCTGGTACAAGTGAAATAGCCCCTAGCTGATCCATTGATCATAATGTACAGCCTCACCGAATTGAGAATGATGGAAATAAATTTAATGAAATCACTAGAAAATACATAACTTTAGAGAACATAAAAATGAAAACTCTATTTGATAGTGTCCAAAGCCTTAGATATATCATTCTTGAGAGAAAACCCCCCCTTCTGTGATTTTTCATTCATAACATTAAGACTCTCAGAAATAGTGAATAGACATTTCTATATACTTTTCCTCAAAACAAATCCAAACTGGTTTGGGGTAATAAAATCATTGATAATACCTCCCAAATGAGTCATCTGGATATTTATAATGACTTTTGGAATGGTATTTCAATGTTTAATTTTCTTGAAATCCCTAATTTCAACCACATTTTCTATTTTTCGTATGAGAGAAATGATGTTAGAGTTACATCTGTGAGGGATGGAGGCGTGGAAAAAAATCCACGAATCGCATTGACTATGTCATCCTCCATGATATCCTACTAGAATATGAGGAATTTATTGAGGAACCCATCCAGTCCAACAGTACTATCCATGTTCAGAGAGAACAATGCCTCATTGATTTCCCCAATCATAGGAACCCTTGTAAGAAGAAAATTTTGTTGTTCATCAATTCAAGGGAAAATACTATCAACCATTTTATTGGTCCAATGAACCCCATCATCAGAATAAAGGCCCTCAAAATAAGAAAACATTGCACTCGAGATTTTACATTCTAGGGTGTACAAATATCCATTGACCTGAAAAACCTTCATACCTGGCCGAAGTTTCTTTTCCTTATGAATTCTATGGAAGAACATTCAGTTCCGATTACCTCCTTTACCCATATGACATTCAATATAGAGTGGTTAAGCCTCTACTTGACAATCAGTAGATCATCAAGCTTTGCAAGAGCCTGTATAACCTCCATGGAGGGGCTATTATTAGACTGGTTGCTGGATTGGCAGTCAGCAAGTCGTTCTTCAGAAAGCTTAATCTCACAATCAATATTAGAAAATGAGTTCTTACTCCATTACATCAAGAGTACCGTAACATTATGCAGTTTCTCATCATGACTAAACATAGGGATGCCAACAAAGATCATTTACTAGGCCATATCAATAATTTTCCTACATCCCGGTGTATTGAGCCACCCATTGTTGAAGCGAAAGGGTAATGGGGTTAACCTTGCGCTGGAGGTAGATACCTCCACATGTAATGGGTTATGTTCTGAATGATATTTTGGAATTGTGTGACTACAGACTCTAGTAACCTCATTCATATTTTCCATGTAAATAAAACATCAGTCATGCTTACTAGACTGTCTTCCTCTTAATGTGAATCTGCACTATATAAATTCAGCACCTCCAATTGGTACTTTAACAAGACTACATTGATCGATGCACGACGAAAATTCATCAGATGCAACACGGTTGAAATTTAATCCAGTTTTCTCCTTAGTCCATAAAACAACATTAAAATCACCCATAATCATCCATTTGTGTCTAATAGTTCCTGAAATATGATTATGTTACTCACATAACTCCCTCCGTAAAATGTAGGAAGTAGCTACCTAAACAAAAGTAATCATAAGATTAATACTCTACTCATCATGAGAGACTGGAATAAATTGTTGTTTAGCATGAGCTGCAGAAATAAGTGTACTATTATGCTTTAAAACACATAGTTGATCTATATGGATGTCATATAGGTTGTATTAGACTAGGATATAACCTAGATAGGACCATTTATAACCTTTCCAATTCGTATAGAGCATTTTTTGTTCTGTTATACCAATAAGCATTGTCTAGTTGGCCATAATAAAATATCTTGGGGATATGGTCGTTGGGGGGTTTCCCAGCCCTTGATAGTTCCAATATAGTGTCTTCATGGAGTTAGGAGAGGCTTTCTCCATGTCCAAGTTCCCCTGCCATGCACTCCACCTGTATTTCCTTTTCCTTAATTCCTCTCTCCTTTCATCGTTCCTTGTCATTCCACATCATCCTTCAAAACATTTGCGTCTTTGACCTATTCAAATATTACAGAACTGACCTAGTCATCATCAGGGTTTGTAAGACATCCCTTACATATAGATTCATGGTAATTATCATTCTCATCTGACCAAAATATTCCATTCTAAGGGGTGAAATTATTACTATCATTAAGTTGCTCTGGAGGACTCATATCAAAAGAATTTCTTCAGGCATCCTTGGAACGAGGAACAAGCAGGAATTGTTTCCCATTGGGATCCATAGTAGAAGTTTCTTTTCCAACTGATGTGGACTCCATTCCCTTCTCTAGATTAGAGATATCATCACCATGGCCAGCAGTGTCACACCCCGGAGAGAGCAATTCATTAACATGAGCAGTGCTAGAAACAGCACTATCATTTGTATTTACTGTAAGAGGAACATGATACATAGTAGCCTAAACCTCAGGAACCACCGGGTCCTTATGAACAACAGTAGTGGTCATTCCACCAGCCTCCTGCACCTTTATACATGACACATCCCCACCATTATGATGATTTTTCATCTTCAATGGTATTGGGCAGACATCCTTGTCCATTCTCCTTCAACATGAGGAATAGTAATTTCCATTGACCTTACAATGTCCACATTTTTTTATCTCTATTAAAATAAACAATAAGATGGAAAAAATATTTTCAAGCAGAACAGAACTTAGGCCTCCTATCATAGTGAATCTGAAGTCTCATACTTTCATCACATGTTTTGAACACAACTTTTTTAACCAGTGTGGTAGCCATATCCAACTCCAAAAATACTCTAGCGTAGTTTCCAAATCAAGGATTAAATGTTTGCTTGTCCAATAGAATTGGGTTCCCCACTGAGTAGGTGATATCCCACAATATCCTTAGGTGCCAATACAACCAATTGAGCTTATTGATCTATATCAACACCTGAGCATGTGTATTATGGACATCAGTGGGATCAAATTTTTTTTCCCACTTCTATATGCGTAAATTTCCATGCTTAAATTGAATGTCCCTCGTACTCTACGCACACCGTTTGCATTCATCTAAGGGAAAAACTACATGATAGTATCCTCTACCCATTGATTTCATCATCCAATCATCAAAACCCCTTAGCTCTGTAATTTTATTCGTTAAATGAGTGATGTTCCAAAATTTCCTACCTTTAGGGGTAAACCCCCATGTGATGATTGAAATTTTGAATAAAATTATCCTTTTTTAAATAGCCTATTGATTCGTTGCAACATGATCCACCTTCCCCTTTCTGATCACTCTCCCAGAAGACGAAGAATCAAAACCAGTGAATGAAGGTCCAGTTTCCACCCTAACCACATCTATAAATTTTTTCATCTAACTAGCCGCAATATGATTCACTGATGCATCCTCTTTCTTATTCATACAAAAGAATTAATCCTTGTAACTCATGTACTCCTTCAGGCGATTCCCAGTTCCCTGATCATTTGGCATCAAGCGTAAAGCAATTGTCATATCCTCCAGGCCAGTTTTGGAATTACCCCTTCCTCTCCCTTCTCCTCCATCCCTTTGAGTGTATCAGGGATTGTGATGATATTTATGCTCTTCATTACGATGAATTCAAAAATATATTCCATTAAAAATATTTCCCTAACATGGATAAACATAGGTTGGAAAATTATTATTTGAACTTGAGGTAGGAGGATGACTTTGTGGATGGTAATGGTGAAAAAATCACTCTACTGGCATAGTATACTCCAAATTTCATCCAGGATCTTGATAGTAAAGTCAATAAGTTTTACTTGTGATTAAATCTTGAGTGTCGAAGGGTGTTGGATTATTGTGAGATAAAAATTTATGAAAAATGTGCTCGATGTGTGGAGAAGTTGGGAATGGAGTTATTTAAAGACTATGTGTTCTTTGAAAAATAGCTGACTATGTGGTACAGGTGGAAATTAAAAGAATATAATTATTCAATAAAATTATGGGAATAATATTATGTTTATAGTTTTTGAAAATTACTGTATAAATCACAATAGAGAATTCATTATAAATTTGGGTAATTTCTTATGATTTCGTAAAATGGGACATAATAATTGTAACAGAACTGAAAAAGATCAAGTTAGTGGTTAGAAAAAATCATATTTAAACTCATTAAAATGTTTAAAGGGGAATGTCATGGGTCATTTTCCAAACAATTTTCAATTGAAGAACTGAAATAATGGAATGCAGTGAAACAATCACCAGAATGGTGTGGTGAAATCCTTTTCAATAACATAATCAGATGTTGGCTGATGAAATAACGTTATATTATGTACATTTTTTTTGATTATTCAGATTATTCAAACATGTTGTTTTATTCAGGGCCTACACATTCATTCATTTCATAGAAATTGTTTTGTAAAATGGAACCTCCACCTAAAAAATGAATCCATAAATTATGCTAAAAACAAATGTGGGAAATGTTTAGCGGAAAATAAATTATAATAATCTTCATGCCCTTAACAATGGAAAAACGTTTACATGAAAACCATCTTTTTTTCCTCTAGTATAGTTAGTTGTTATTTTGGGTATGGATTGGCACTATGTTTATCATGAATATATTGAATATAGTATTAAAGTTGTTTATTTTCAGAAATAATTTCAATTTTTTTAGATAAATGATCCCTTACCTTTGATAACATATCTGGATGCATAAAAACAATTAAAATATGAAAATTAATTATAAATTTCAAATATTTTAAAAAACAAAGTAGTTGTATAAATTTATTTTGTGCTAATTCTTAATGTGTATATTGATTTTTTTAATTATCAGATTCATAGTATTATACCTGATCGTGAATTTGAATTTACTATTGACTGAGTTCTTGATACTCATCCAGTTTCTAAACCCCGTTGTCAAATGGATCAAATTGAACTTTTTGAGTTGATAATTTGATTTATAGAGTTATTAAATAAAGGATCCATTAGACCAAGTACTTCAGTATGGGGTACTAATGTCACATTTATTAAAATGAAATATGTTTCAATGAGACCTTGCGTTGATTATTGATCCCTGAATAACATGCATACTAAGAAAAAGTATCCATTACCTCATATTGATGATTTTTTATTAGAACTAGGGAGCCAAATATTTTTCATTGGATTACGTGGGGTCCTGGTTTCATAAATTGAATATAATAGAAGAATAAATTCTAAATACATTGTTTCTTAATAGATATGGACATTATTAATATATAGTTAGGCCATTCGGATTAACTAATGCACCTGATTTATTCATGGATCTAATGAACATAATATTCCATGTGTTCTTTGATATGATTTTTTGGATGTGTTTATTGATTAAATTTTAGTATATTATAAAAGTAAATGTGAGTATAAAATTCATATATGGATTATTTTTTAACCCTAAAAAGAAACAAAAATTTATGGGAAATTTAGAACGAATGAATTTTGGTTGTGAATGTTTTCATTCCCTGGTGACATTGTTTCTAAGGATAGACAAAACATTGATCATGATAAAATGAATGATACTGACTAGTGGGAAATATCCACAAATATAACCCATATTCATAGTATTCTGGGTTTAGCAGGCTAGTAAATGTTGTTTTTTGAAAAAATTCCATGGGTATCTAGCCCACAGACTATGTTACCTCTAAAAGTTGTTATGATCATCTGGAAAATTGAATGTGATGATTGATTTCAGGAATTGAAAACTATATTGGTGAATTATCTAATTCTGGTACTACCTTCCAGAAATGGTGAATTCGTTATCTATAGTGATGCTTCGTTGAAAGGGCTTGGTTGGGTCCAAATTTAAATTGATTAGGTAATTTATTTGTTTATGTCAGTTGAAACCTCAATATTTAAATTACCCTACTCATGATTTGGGATTATATTTGGTTTTTTTCACTAATATATTTGAGGAATCATCTGTATAGAGTAAAATGTGAAATGTATACTGACTAAAAAAGTATAAAGTATATATTATCTCATAAATAATTGAACAGGAGACATAGAAGATGGTTGGATCTAATCAAGGATTATAATTTCATGGTTCATTACCATCAGAGAAAAGAGAATACAGTAGTTAAGGCTTTGAGTCAATAAAATTAATGTTACACTAACAATGATACATTTGTAACACGATCCATTTGTTAATGATTTTATAAAATGTTTCCTGGATGTTTTTAGTATAGGAAATTACTATGTTTTGATATAGGTTTCAATTAAATCTTCTCTATCACAGTGAAATAAGAAAGCTTAGAAGCTTGATAGTGAATTTTAGAAAATGGAAGAATTTGTTAAAAAGGGAGAGTTTCTTAAATTTACAATTCATATATATTTTTTCATATTTTGGAAATGATTATGTTTGATTCACAATTGAATAATGAGTTGTTATGGAACGTTCATAGTTTTTCTTTTTTAGTTCATCTTAGAAGCACTATGATATACATAGGCATCTAATATTATTACATGTTGGATAGAATTAAATGAAATATTATTGCATTTATTTTGAATTGTTTGACTTATCAATAGGTTAATGCAGCATGGCTCTTTTCAAAGGGAATTCTTTATCATTTTACCAATTCCAGAGTGGAAATGGGAAAATATATCTATGGATTTTGTAGTGGGATTACCATATACTTATTGAGGTAAAATTTGAACTTGGTATTTGTTGATCAACTGACTAAATACTATCATTTTCATCCCTTTCGAGATTCTCTATATCTAGATCAACTTTTCGGGTTAAAAATTAAATAGATAGTCATTTTACATGGAGTTCATATAAGGCACCAGTATTAAACATTACATAATCTTGAGTTAAGTGAAGAATTCACATTGAAGATAATTTCAAGTACAGAGTTTTAGAGAATTAGGCCAATGCTATTACATTACATTTCACAAATTACAATGTAGACACATCAACTATGTTTCCATTTTTTCATAAATCAAAGACTCTTAAAAAAGAAACATATCTAATTCCATGTTTCAGACAACATGACTTTTCCTTGATCCCATCAATAATCCTATTCGTCTTTAAGTCATGTGAAAAACATTTCAAAAAATGGGATGATCATGAAAAGCTTGGTAAGGGTCATAAAATAAGTAATGGAAAAATTAAATCATCAATAAATACAATTCAATGAAACCATAATTTTCAATCATAAAATACCTCATAAAATCGTAATATTTGTGAATAATACACATATATTATAAATCATAAAGGTAACATATGGAATACATAACATACTTACGTTGTATTATTCACAAATATGTATAGATTTACCTTTGGAATACCCATGTAGAATATTCCCTAAATCTAATAGGAGAAACATTAATGTTTACCTTTTTCACATTACCCAATGCATTGGAGAGCTATCTCAGGATCACCCGCACTAGATTTATCACGGAACCATCCGTGTATGTAAACAATGGCCAAGAACCATAAAATAATCATAACACAAAAAAATTAATAATATAAAGAACAAATTTCTACATTTAAATCACAATATATCATTTCAAAATATTAACATAATCAATTCTTTCTAAAAACCATTTTCAATACCAAAATATGTAAAATGATTAAATGGTATTTATTTTCCTTTTAAAAATATTTTGGCTTGTTTAGGAACCCAAACATAAAATAATACTCACTATGGAATAATGGACATTGTCACCACGTATGTTAAAATAAACATCCTCTTTTTTCATTTAGTAAAACACTTCGTAAGAAAAGATTTCTTTTTTAAAACATTTAAATCATTTAATAAATATATTTTGGAATAAAAGTGTCCCCAACCCCATTGAACCATATATTAGAATTAAAATTTGAAAAATTTATGTCCATATAAATCAATCCATAAATCCATTTTGAAAACATGGACATTAATAATAATTTTTTACAATATTAAATCATTAAATCCTTAAAACATTTAAAAATATGTTTGGTTAAAGTGTCTCTAACCACTTGAGAAATATACTTGAATATAAATAGTTAAAGAATAACTTTAAAAAAAACATATAATATAAGGTAAGTATGGAGAATCATGATATAATTTTTCAAATGGTGGTATATTTACCCTATAGGATATAAAATATACACATGATCAAGATATGCCTCAAATGAAAGTAGATTTAGACATAGTCCCTTGCAAGAATTCAGTAGCCTAACATGGTAACTTTAAAAAAAATCATAAAATGAGTAGATGAGAGATAAAATGATGTCTCATCACATGGATATAAGAAATTAAGAAATAAGGATACATAAAAACATATACAAACTTTTTAAAATTGAAATTTAAAGAGTTATCATAAAAAAATTCTTTGACTAAAATAGGAGGGTGAAAGGTTGCCTTACTGATTTTGTAATATAAGAAACATACACCCCATGAAATAAATATCATAAAATGAAGATGTAAATACCCATAAATATAATTATATTACACATATAATAAAATCATGGGTAGTATATACACAATACAAATGGAAATCGTGGCAAATACAGTAGTAATCTCACGGGAATAAAAAGTAAGATGAAAACACATTTCAAAGATTGTATCATTAAATTTAGTGTAAATAAATTACATAATTATATGTGAAAAATATAAATACACCAAATATAAGTGTATATTATGTTTAAAACAATCAGAGGTCATTTACACATATCTATAGAATGAAATAATCAAGAATTTGATGTTCAACCCAATAAATGGATATTAGCTGAAGAAGTTCCCTTACCTTATGTCCAACTTGACTCATTTGTTCCTTTTTCATCCTGAATAATAAACATAATTTAATTTAAACAATATTCATAATATTTTTCAAATTTATTATTCCTTTAATATCCCTTATTACATATATATATAAAAATTAGATAATTATTTGAGTTCATATCATGCTTTTTGTCAATGTTTGGAATTTAAGTTAAAAATGAACTTTTTATAATAACAATTTAACCATGTGGTCAAAAGAAAATTATATACAAAATTATATTCATAATTTAGATATCATATATATCATATATATCTAGTATATATGTATTTACAAAATTCCATAACATATGGACATAAGAAATGAAATGTACCATTCCTGGAGACAGTTAGTCATACGTATGCATGAACGCTACTTTCATTACTTTTTTTCATTTTAAAAAAATAATCCATAATAATAAATTGGTATATTATAATTCCATTATAATATAATAATTTATATACATTATATAATTTCATTAACAACTTCATCAATACATTTCATCTATGGTATGAATGAGTCCTATCATATTGATGGGGCGGTAGTCTGCACTTCCTCAAATAGAATTATCCTATTTATAAAACCTGAAAAGCTTATAGTAATGTTCAAAATGAGGATTAAAGAAGAATATTGATAAAATGAAATAAAATATATATCATATTTAAAAAATGTTCCATCATATTTTCCACCATGAGAGGTGGTGGAAGAGTATTGAACAATCATCATTTCATGAGGCAGTAGTTCGTTGTCCATAAAACAGTATGTTCATATCCATTAGATAGAGGTTTGTGTATGTTCAGATCGAAATGATCTCATATAAACATCCTATAATATTGATGATACTGTTTTTTATAAAATAATTTTATAATGAGAGTTTATGGGGTTGGATGAGGAAAATAAAAGAAATGAACTTAAGAGAAGATGTTACCTTTAAATTGGGTTACTGCATTTGGTTTTAACCAAATAGATTTCTTGAAGAGACTTATGCCTATATTAAGGGTTATAGGTGGAATACAGGTATGTGGGAAGATTATTTAGGCTGAGTTTGAATGATCCCATGGGCTTGAGTGGTGTGAGTAAGGGTTTGAGGTGATAACTTTTTATAAGGGGGGAGGATCTTTTTAAAAAAGTTTGAAAGATTTATTTTATTATATAATTAATCTCTATTTAAAAAGGTGAAAAGCTTATTAAAATATTATATAAGATGAATATAAGCCGATATAAAATCATCCAATGAGAATTTTATAGGTTTTGTATATTTTTTTTAATCCTTATCATTTTTATTTAGCCTTTTTTTACTGATTAAACTTTTACCATATTCATATAGTAGGTTAATATATTTACAATAAAATACCATGTGACCCAAAATGGATCATTAATGAAATTATAAATATCATATATGTCTGTTTTTTGAATCTTATATTTTTAAGATTATTTTAACATTTAATAAAATTTTAATTGTTCTAAAAACTCATTTACGTCAATTTATAAACTATTCAATTCAGTACTTTTATGACAAATCTATAACAACATGATTATTTCGAACAAACATAATTAATTAAAATATAACAAGTCATTAGTATCTCCAAAAATCGTGTTTGGCATAACAATTTTCAAAATAAATTTATTTTAATAATAAGGATATCATTTATTTGAATCCTTTATTAATGAAGCAATTACTAGACCACAATTGTGTAATAATTAAATTTATTTATTTAATATTTAAAAATAACAAATAAAATAACATTATGTAGGAAATATTTTTAGATTTAAAATTAATATTTATATTCAATGGGATTACTTATGTAAATACATATAAAATTATTTTTACTAAAAGATATTTGTTTTTATGACTTTTGTCTTTACATTAAATTAATTCATATAAAGTGTCATTATCACTCCCATGTAGATCCATGGGTTCCCTAAATCGATACAAGGATGCCCTTGGTTGGAAATACATCATCCAATAGTTCTAGGACAAGTGTAAGGGTAATTAAATATTATTATAATATTATTTTTCACCATTATTTACCAAATTTACCCTTTAACCATGGTAAATAAAATATTTACTAAAGTAAATATTCATAATTTCTAAAAATAAAAGTTAACTATTTAAAAAATTTGGACCTCCTGATTCCAAATATGGAATCCATTTTTACAAATTAAAAACATAGATGTGGCAGATATTAATTTAAAATTAGTTTCCATTTTCAAAACAAAAACTATGTATGTACGAAATAATTACTTTCAAAAGATTGACACTAGTATATGTCTAGTTTCAAAGTGAAATTATTTAAAATGTCCACCATTTGATTTAATGGTAAAAATAAAATCCAATTACATTTTAAAATCATTTAAATTGTTAATGTAACCATAAAAATAAATTATATTAAAATGGTGTTTTGAACTAAAAAGCAATATTTTTCACTATTCATTAAAAAATGAACTTTATCTAAAAAATTCTAAAATTTACCCAACATAAATTTTGATGTCTTGAACCTAAATAAAAATTTTATTTTGTCAAATATAACATATAAAACATAAAAAACTTGATTTAAAATGTGTTCTCCATCAAAAAGTAGTAAAATGACCTCTTAAAGATTATTAGAGTATTTCATGCTTAAAATATGATTATTTCATATTTTAAGACTCTATAATATGTTGGATAAATGAAAAAAAATACAATAATATTTTAATTAGTTATTTTCATTCCCACAAACACAATGACAATGTCTTAACTACTATTTAAAATAATAATATTATTATTTTATCTTTCAGTATAAGTAATGGTTTTGTGAAAAATAAAATTTCAAAGAAACCCATTATGGTGTGCTGAGTATTCTATAAGTCATATCATCCCCATTAAATTAAAATTAATAATTAATTGAAAAATATTAATAATTATGAAAATTTCATATTTTCTATTTACTTGGGATATTACATCCTTCCCCAATTTTGGTAATTTCATCTTCAAAATTTTAAAATTTATCTTGGAAACATCATTAAAAGTCTCACATCGAAAAAATTGTCAATATAAATATCATTTTAAAAGAATGAAATAGAAGTACAAAGTTCAACCAATATAACACATACTAGGAGTCCATATATGAAAACATATATTTGTAAGAGAAACTAAGTGTCAAGTACTGATGGATTGTGATATAAAATATGACTAGGAGAATGTTAACCACACGGAAAGCACAAACATGTGATAGGTTAAACAGTCTTTGATTCCCCAGCAAGAAAAGTAATAATAAAATGATTTTTGTTTTCAGATCATTTTCTTAAAGTTAGAGAATTTATTTGTGATATTGACTAAGAACATAAGGGAATATAATTACTTTTTCAATAGAGTTTCATCCTTTAATAAGTTTCTATGAAAAAATCACTTTCTCTCTAAACGATGAGTATTCAAGATTACATGGTCACACATAAGGAACTAGAATCAAATTCATGAGAATCACATAATCCAATAAAGATGAACTATATATTTCCCTTTTCTTTAGACATTAACCAAAACCAAAAAAATTTTAGAATGATATCAGATAATATCCCAAAAGGATAATCCATTATAAAATGAAATACTACTCTTAATCACCAAAATTCAACAAAATGTTCCCAACATTCCGGAAAGGCAATTTAATAAAAAAAATTCCTTAAAATATTTCAAAGTAACCTAAAATTAAATTGAAATCCAAAATTCAAAAATATTTATTAACATAACCATCCACAATAAATCATAACATTTATCTCCAAATAACATTGACTACTCTTAATATCTCATACTGATGTATAATTAACCTAATCGCGTATTCTCCATGAAAGTTTTATCATTTCCATAAATAAACTAATTCTCCATATATGCATGATAAAAAAAATATATTCTTTCAAAATTAAATTTCAACCATTAATAAAAAAATGGGATCCAATAGTATTTTACTTCCCTTATGTATATAATGTTCCCAAAAAAATAGAATGTCTTACAAAATAACATTTATCACTTAATCAAAAAATCATTTTTGTATATTAAGGATATTCATTTGATAAAACATAATTTCCCATAATTAACTTATTCTTAATCCATAAAATCATTTAACATAAAATAATAATTCACACTAACCAGGACATCACGTTGTCAAATGGTAGGTGATGCAACCTTATCACCCTTTTGTTGCGGGTTCAAGTCTCACGACCTAGTCAGATGTGACAGATTGTCACCTGACCTATGGGTTGTCCTTTTTATAAAACTCAAAAATAACTCTAACATGTTTTACCCTAGAATTGTTTCTTATTCCTTTCATATTCATCCTAATACATTAAGACTTAAACATATTATATATTATCAAAATTTTTCAGCTCCATATGATAAATTAAACTATTCCCAATAGAAAACATTTCATATCATGATCATGGTGTCCTTGTGGTTTTCAACATCATCTTGTTCATATAGGTAGAATGTCCATGCATTATATAAATTATTTAAAGAACCTTAAAAATCAATTTCTTCCTTCATACAAATTCACCTTGTACATCTTGTGTCCTATGGGCGTTCACAAAAAAATAGTTTCGGAAAATAATCATGTATGACATATAATTTCAAAACATCTTATCAAACATGATTTCTGTAAAATATTCAGACTGAGGATGAGTTGAAACTTATAAACAATGGTCCTCCAAAAATAACATAAGTATGTTCTGAGAGTCTATATTTAAAAAAATATAAATAGGTTTCTCAAGGGTCTCCTTGTTTGGAACCTTTTTCAAAATCATAATATACATCAAAATCTAGTGACAAGTTAAAATATTTGAAAATGCCTCGATAATATTTACCTTTATTGAAAATATAATTATGATGTGAAAATTTGATTTGATTAAATACTACACATGATTTACAATGATATAGAGGTATAGTTGAGGTGTTTGATATCTCAAAAAATTACTTTCAAGTGAGTTGTATGCTATAAAATGTTTCACAATCATCTAAACATGACTTTGTAATAATTATTGCAAGCATGTCGTTATGAAGCGATATGAAAGATGTTTGAGATCCTCCTCCTCTCATATGTAACCAACTTTCCTTGATCGGAAAAAGTTACAAAACAAGGATTTAACTGAAATAGTATAAAATGGCACTAACCATGTGTTTAACAAAAACTCTTAATCCCTATAGATGTCTAAACCCACATTTGAGATCATCTATAAGGACCCATCCTTAAACAATGAATAATCTTGTGTTAAGTGAAGAATTCACATTAAGGGTTTTTTAGGTATTAGAGTTTTAGAGAATTTGGCCATAAATATTATGGTGCATTACAAAAATTACAATGTAGAAACTTTTACTCAGTTTAATTTTTTTTTCATAAAATAAATACTCTTAAAAAGAAACATCTCTTGTTCCATGTTTTAGAAAACATGACTTTTCCTTGATCCCAGCCTTGACTATGTTCGTCTTTAAGTAATGTGAAAAAAATATCAAAACATGGGATGACTATAAAAAGACCAGTATGGGTTATAAAATAAGGAAAGGAAAATTTAACACATTAATAAATACAAATAATTTCAACCATACATTTCAATCAAAACATACCTCATGAAATCATAAAATTAATGGATAACACATAGAAATCATAAATCAAAAAGGTAACTTATGGCATACATAACATACATACATTTTATCTTTAATAGTTATATATGGAATTACATTTTTAATACCCATTACTTTGTATTACCTGAATCTCTTAGGATAAACATTAACATTTACCTATGTAACGTTACACAAGGCATTGGAGAGCTATCTCGGGGTCACCCACCCAAGGTTTATCACAGAACCACCCATATACATAAAAAATGCCAATGAACCATCATATAATCATAACACATAAAACAAAATTAAAATACTGATAACATTTCCACATTTCAATCACAATATATAATTCCAAAATATTAACAAAATCAATTCTTTCTAAAAACCTTTTTCAAAACCATTTTCAATACCAAAATACAGATAAAGAGTATATGGTATTTATTTTCATTTTTAATTTGATGTCATTAGGCTGTGAAATTTTTTTAAGGGATTATGTCTCAATCTACTTTCATTTGAGGCATATCTTGATCTTGTGCACCTTTATTATCCTATAGAGTGTATATAATTCCATATGACATATTATATCATGCATCTCCATAATCGAATGACATCACATTAAAAATTCAGAAAATGTGTTAATGAGAGAGAAAAGGATCTCTCATCACATGGGAATAAAATATACGATAATAAGGATACGGGAAAACATATAGAAACATTTGAAAATTGAAATTTAGATACTTATCATAAAATAATTCTTTGACAAATATAGTGGGGTGAAAGGTTCCAATACCAATTTGGTTTCATAAGAAACATATACCCCATGAAGGAAAGATCATATAATGATGATTTAAATATACATAAATTATATTATATTACACAAATAATACAATCAGGGATAGTACATAAACAACACAAAAGGAAATAGGGGTAAATATATCATGAATCTCGCGGCAAAAAATGGAGATTAAACCCCCTTACAATGTGAATATCATTAAATTAAGGATAAATTAGTTACATAATTATGTTTGAAAATTATTAACACACCCAATATAAGTGTGAAAATTTATAAAACAATCAGATTTCATTTACACATATATATTTCATTACATAATCATGAAGTAGAAGTTTAACCCAAAGAATGGAAATTGGGTGAAGAAGTCCTCTTACCTCATGTCCGAAATGAATCGTATGTTCCTTGTTCTTCCTAAATAATAAAAGTACGTTAATTTAATATTTCATCCGACAATTTTTCATCTTTATTATTTCTTTTAAATAATTTATTACCTTTAAATAACAATTAGTTATTTATTTTATTCCATATCAGACATTTTTGTCGATGTTCCAAATTTTAGTTAAAAATGAACTTGTTATAATTAAAATTTGCCAATGTGGTAAAAAGTAAATTAACCCCACAATGATAATCATAATATAGATATCATATATATCATATATTTCCATTTTATATTAATTTAAAACAATCCATAACATTTTTACATATTAAATATAATGCATCGTTCGTGGAGATGGTAAGTCGTACGTATGGATGAATGCTACGTCTATTTCTTTTTTTCATTTAAAATAAATAAATCATAATGATACATTTGTATATTATAATTCTAGTATAATATCATATTTAATATACATTATATAATTTCATTATCACCGTCATTTTTACATTCCATGTATGGTATAAACGAGTCATGTCACATTGAGGGGGTGGTAGTCTGCACTTCCTCAAATTGAATTTTCTTATTTATATAACATGAAAAGAATAAAGGTATGATCTAAATGAGATTTATAGAATCATATTGATAAAATAAAATAAAATATATATAATTTATCATAAAATTTCAATGATAATA
Organism: Viscum album; assembly: GCA_963277665.1. Classification (NCBI taxonomy): domain Eukaryota; kingdom Viridiplantae; phylum Streptophyta; class Magnoliopsida; order Santalales; family Viscaceae; genus Viscum; species Viscum album. The sequence continues at coordinate 16,621 of CAUJRU010003700.1, forward strand.
TCCCCAATGAGAGGTGGTGGAAGAATATTGTGCAATCATCTTTTCGTGAGGCAGTTGTTTGCAGTCCAGAGAAACATAATGTATATATCCATTAGATTGAGGTGTGTGTATGTGTAGTAAAAATTATTCTCATAAAAACAACCTATTATTTTTAAGATATTGTTTATTTTTTAAAAATATTTGTATAATAAGATTTCAGGGGGTTGGAGAAGGAAAATAAATGAAAAGAACCCCAGAGAAGACATTACCTTTAAATTGGGTTAACTCTCTTTGGTTTTAACCGAAAGACTTTCTTGAAGTGGATTTTTCCTAAGTTAAGGCATCTAGGTGGAAGATAGGGATGTTGGAATCTTATTTGGGAATTGGTTTGATGAGCCCATGGGCTTGATAGGTGTGAGTAAGGGTTAGAGGTAATGTAATTTTATAAGGGGGGGATGGGTTCTTTAGGAATGTTTGAAAGAATTATTTTTATTATAAAATTAATTTCGTTTTCAAAAGGTCCAAACCATATTTAATTATAATATTTTTAGAATATAAGTCGAAATAAAATCATTCAATAAGAATTGGAAAAGTTTTGGATATTTTTTTAATCCTTATCATTTTTATTTAACATTTTTTACCTTATTTATCTTTTACCATATTAATATTATAAGGTTGATATATTTACTATAAAATTCCAAGAGACCCAAAATTGATCATTAATGAAATTTTTAGCATCATATATGTTATTTTGTGGAATAATATATTATTAGTATTATTTTAACATTATTAAAATATTAAAAGTTCTAGAAAATCATCTATGTAAATTTATAAACTATTCATACCATGACTTTTAAAAAAATCTATAGAAACATGATTCCTTTGAAAAAAACATCATTAATTAAATTATAAAAATTCATTAGTATATCTAAAAATCTTGGATGTCATAAAATGTGTTGAAATTAATTTATTTTAATAATTATGATATCATTTATTTCAATCCTTTTTCAATGAAACAATTATTGCACCACCATTGTGTCATAATTAATTTTAGTTAATTAATATTTCGAAATTATAAAGAAAATACCACGCTGTAGGAAATATTTTTAGATTTCAAAGTAATATTTATAGAAGAAGGTAATAACTATATAACCCCATATAAAAATTGTTTTACAAAAAGATATATGTTTATGTTACTTTTGTCTTTAACTAAATTAAATTAATATAAAGTGTCATTATCACTGCCATGTGGATATAGGGGGGCCCAAAATAGTCCCAAGGATGCCCTTGGACAGAAATACCTCATAAAATATTGTTATTACAAGTTTAAGAGTAATTTAATATTATTATAATATTAATTTTCACCCTTATTTTCCATATTTTCCCTTTAACCATGGTAAATAAAGGATTTACTAAAATAAATATTCATAATGTTTAAAAATACAAGCTACCTATTTACAAAATTCTGAAATCATGATTTCAAATTTGGAATCCATATATCCAAATTCAAAACATATAATTTGAAAAATTAATTTATAATAAATTCTCGTTGTCAAAACAAAAAACGTGTTTTTAAGAAATTGTAACTATCAAAATATTGACACTTGTTTATGTCCATCATTAAAGTGAAATTTTTTAAAATGACCACCATTGGATTAAATTGTAAAAATATAACATAAACCTTGGATGTACATTTTATACTATTGATACCTGTATTCCATGCCTCAATACCGCTTCTAGGATATATATATATTTTATAAGTCCTCTAATGTATAAGAATAATGAATAGTGAGGAAATGGTGTGACTTTATGGTTTGATCCACCATCACCCATATGAAATATTATTTTCGAAACATTCGTAGGATACCATTTAAAAAATCCCTAGATAGATGTTATCATTTAAAAAATAGGGATATGTAAATATTTCAACACACCTACTAGTCTCTAATGATTTTCCTTAACCTATTGAGATGTTAAGAATCCGGAAATAAATATTTCATAATTTTTTTTCTATCGACCAAATGAAACTATGCATACCACACCATATACATATTTTTTTTCCTGGATGAAAAACCCATCTTGAATGGTGGAATATGTGAAATAGTTTTTCATGAAAATCCATTTGTACGACCATTCGATTTTGAAACCACAAAAATAAATGTCCTTATACACTTTATCCCTCAATGGTCTCCCCACCATTTATTTTTGACCTTATAGAAACTCATTATGAAAAATATGTATGTGCCCTTATAAATATATCCACCAGATCATGAACCAAAGAAATTTGGAGTAATCGAACATACATAATGCTTTAAAGGCATGCCATAATTACCTCTTTGGTTTAAAAATTACAATGTTTATGGATAACAATAGTTTGAAATATTTTTTTAGGTATTCCTAACACCTTATATTTACCATGATTTTGTTAGGATTTATTAGGGATTATTTATGGAGAAATTTTAAACATTTGTAAAATTATGGGATATTGCACAGTTTGGGAACTATTCTCCCAAACTATGTGCCCCCTCATGTAAAATAGTCCAATCCCAGGTATTAGGGTTTTGAATGGTTTTCTCATGGTTTTTCAAAATGTGGACCCACTTATGAGAAATATTACAACCCATTTAAAGGGGTTCATGACTTGGACACACAGTTTTCTCTAACTATGTCGCCCTTCCCAACTAAATGTGCTTATAGGAATCTTTAATCTAGATATTAATTTTAAAAATATCATACATATTATTTTAGACTCCATATATGTAACATCCCAAGTAAGTAATGAATAATAGATATTTTTATCTATGTCTATTAATGATTAAGATAGTGTTATAGAGGCTTAAAATGAAAATAAATATAATCTTATGCATGTAATACACTAATACTCTTAAAAGATTGTGTTAATGCCTTTTGATGGCAAACCATTTTTGAATCTATATTTCGACAATTTTATAAACTATGTTTGTCAAAATAAACCTATTCTATATGATTGGGACATCAAAATTTACCTTGTGTGAATTTTTGATATTTTTCTGACAATGTTCATTTTTAAATGAATAGTGAAAAATACTGTATTTTACATCAAAACTGTTTTTTAATCTAATTTATTTATATTATTAGATTATGTTTTGAATTGGTTTTGAAGTGAAATTAGAATATATTTTTACCATTTTATCCAATGGTTGTCATTGGAATCAATTTCACTTTGAAATTAGACTTAAACTGGTGTCAATCTTTTGATACTTATTATTTTGTAAAAACACGCTATTTGCTCTGGCAGCGGGAATTAATTATTAAATTAATTAATGTGACTTATATGATTTGAATTTTGAAAAATATACTTCACTTTTGAATTCGGAATATCAAATATAGCTTAGGGTGAATTTTTGGTAATTTTCTGAAAAACTTCAATTTTTGATGAATAGTGAAACCACTAAGTGGTAATCAAGCAAACTGATTTTTCAGTTAAATGAATGTTTATTACTAATGTGTATTGAATTTTGAAAATCCGACATAAATGGTTGTCATTAAGAAGTAAAATGTGGTTCAATGGGATTAAAATAATTTTTTGGTGAATAGTAACTTATTATGTTTTTAATCGCGATTAGTGGTAATTAGTGTAGTTTAAGGTAAAAATAGTGCTTTAATAAAATAAAATGAGCTTGACACATGTCCTAACCTCATTGGTTGTGTCATGGCCGACCAATACAAGCCATGGGTCAACTTGGGGACCCCATGGAGACACTTCGGTTGGGAAATGACATAAATAACTTTTTATTAAATGTTAAAGTAAAAATGACACAAACATAATATGTATTACAAAAAGAATTTTTACATGGGGTTATAAATATCAGATTTTTGATTATAAATAGTAATTTGAAAGATAAAAAGATTTCCTACATCATAGTAGTTTTTTTATAATTTTTAGATATTAAATAAATTAAATTAGTTATGACATCATGATGATGCAGCGTTGACCTCAATATTTAACGATTTAAATAAAATGGAAAGACAATGTAAAATCTATGAACTACACATGGAAAAAACCAATTTGATGAGTGTATTTAGAACCCTTATCACCTTATCAACGAATTATATCAATGTGGGACCTTTTTAAACCGAAACACATTTTCAAATAAAGTAATATTTCTTTACTTTCCAAAAGTGCCCCTCCTCTCCTCTTATAAATGGCCCCCACCTCTACCTCATTTCACACACTCCTCAAGCCTTTGGCTCGGCCAAAACCTGCCCCTTTACTCTCTCCACATCCCTCTCCTCATCCTAGAGGATTACCTTTGGGAATAATCCTTTCAAAGGAAGCCTTTAGACTCAAATCAAAAGGAGTTACACTTTTAAAGGTAATTCATTCTCTCATGTTCATTTGTTTTATTTTGCTTCTCCAACCCCCTAAACTCTTTTTATTTACTTATTTTGTAACAACAACAGTATCTTAAATATACAAGGATGTTGTTATAATGTTTATTTGAGCTACACTCTCACACAAATACATCAAATGGTTAAAGAACATACGCTTTCCGTGGATGGCGAAATTCTGCCTCCCGAAATGATGATTGTTCAACACTCATTTAACACCTTCAAAGGTGGCCATTATGATGTCACTATTTTTATATATGATATATAATATGTTTATGTTTTGCTTAAGATTCTGTTTTTTTCATTTTGGGCATACCTTTATGGTTTCCATTATGGGTAAACACGATATCTTCATTTTAGGAAGTGTGGACTACTGCCCCCTCAAAGTGATTTGATTCGTAAAATACCATATGTGGGACATATAAAGGATGGAACTATGATATTATATATGATATTATACTGGAATTATAATATACCTTTATATCATTATGATTCCATTCTATAAAATATGAAATAGAAATGAAAGTAGCGTTCATGCGTACGTACGGCTTACCGTCTCCATGAACGGTGCATTTCATTTCTTACCTATAAATGATTATGTAATATTATAAATGCATGTATGTACTGGATATATATGACATATATGATATCTACATCATGAATACCATTCTGGATATAACGAACCTTTGACCAAATTAACAACATGTAATTGTAATAAGTCTATTTTTGACTTAAGAACCAAATACCGACAAAATGAACATTATTAACTTAATTGATTACATGATGTTCATAACATGGTATAAAAGGAATAATGAACTTGAAAAAGATTCATAATCAAGTAGAGATTAACTCAATTTTATTATTCAGGAGATTAAAGAACGGTCGGGTCAAGTCGGATACGAGGTATGGGACTTCGTCTCAATCTCCTTTCATTGAGGCATATTTTATTTTATACACAACTTTCTTTTATATGGTGTATAAACCCCTTTTACTTTTACGTTTATTCAAAAGGAATATTTTTTATACGAAGCGTTTACTAAACGACAAAAGGGAATGTTTTTGTCGTACGTATGCGGCGACAACGACTTCTCCGCCGTCGTGACCATTATTTGAGTTTCGGCTTCCTCTACAAGCCATACCTTCTTTTTAAAAGAAAAATAAATACCATATTTTACTTTTCTTTTATTTTGGTATTGAAAATGGTTTTCATAATGTTTTTATATCAATGTGTTGTATTGATATCTCGTGATTGAAATGTGGAAATTTTATGTTTCCTTTATGCATGTTTTATGTGATATGATTATGTTATGGTTCTTGGGCATTATTATGAAGACGGGTGGTTCCGTGATAAACTAAGGGAGAGTGAGCCCGTTATAGCTCTCCAATGCATTGGGTAATGCGAAGGAGTGAAACGTTAAGGTTTCTCCGAAGAGATTTTAGGGAATATACTGTGATGGGTATTCCAAACGTAACCAAGAGGGTTACTCCCTACGTAAGAATGTTATGAATCCCTCAAGTTAACTTTATCTCTTATGATTTCTATGATTTATTCATGATTTTATGAGGTATGTTAAAGTGCCTATGTTTTATGGGTAAAGTATGATTTCATTCTTATGTATATATGAACTCATGTATCCTTTCCATGTTTTTTTATATAACCCATACTGAGTTTTTATGCTCATCCCAAGTTTTTGAAATGTTTTTCACAGGTCAAGGGAAAGGTACATGATAAGATGATAGAGTCAAGGATGTGTCAAGAAATAATCCATGTTTTATTTTAAATGTGTTTTCCATTGATGGGAATGAAGAATACTATTTTCTGTAACCACTTTGTTTATATGTGGAATGTAATGCAAGTTTTATGATCTAATTCTCTAAAACTCTAAACCCGAAAAGATCCTCAATGTGAAATCTTGTAATAATTCAAGATTAAGAAAGGTTTAAGGCTGGGGCCTTATAGTTGGTATCAAAGGTCGGTTTAGATAACTTTAGGAGTTAGAATTCTATTAAATGATTATCCAAAAATATATTTTTTTTCGAAATGATATAGCATTTAAAGATTACCATGTTGCTTCATCTAAGACATGTTTGTTCAGAATGGTTTTCCGCAGAGTAAACAGGGAAGCAGTGCTAGGAAGGCATACAGAAGGAAATAACCTTCCGAATCAGCATCCAGAAATGGTCGGAATTGGAACTGAACAGTTTGTTGCAGTAATGGCACAGTTGACTCAAGCGATAAATGGTGGTGGTATCCATGCACGAGATCAGCCAGATAAACCGCAGAGGAACATGTCAGTGGTGGAACATTTCATGAGGCAACATCCACCATCATTCAGAGGATCATCTGACCCTGTGCTAGCTGAAGGGTGGATTAAAGCATTGGAGAAGATTTTTGACGTCATGGGGTGTTCAGAAAATCAAAAGGTTAGTCTTGCTATTTACCGTTTGGAGGGTGAAGCAGATCAGTGGTGGTCTATGGTTAAAAATATCAGGGACACCGATGAGATTGATGCTCTTGACTGGGATGAATTCAAAGGTATGTTTCTTGAGAAGTATTTTCCTAAGGCTGTTCGACTTAGGATGGAAAATCAATTTTTGGAATTGAGGCAAGAGGAAGACTCAGTGGCTGCCTATGAAGAAAGGATCACTCGATTGGTAAGGTAAGCTCCAAATTTTATCCGGGACCTTGATAGTAAAATAAATCGTTTTTACTCAGGATTAAAGCCAAAATATCGAAGGCAATTAGCTTCTCGTGAGTTTAAAAGTTATGAAAAGCTTGTTCGATGTGCTGAGAAGGTGGAAATGGAGTTTGCCGATGACCAAGTTTTCTATAACAACCCATAGAAGAAGAGACCGAGGTGGCAGGAGAAAGGTAATAATTCTTCAAAAAAGTCTGATGGTAAGAGAACTAAGTTTCCAGTTTGTGATAAATGTGGCAAAAGGCATGCGGGAGAATGTCTTCTGAATTCTGGAAAGTTCTACCGATGTGGTAAGATGGGACATAAGGCTCGTTATTGCACTGAAAAGGATCAAGGTGAAGGTAAGAACAAATTTGATTTATAGTTAGTGAAATGTTATAAGTGCAATGAGATGGGTCACTATGCAAACGAGTGTCCGACAAAGAGCTTGAGTGATGGGAAGCAGTTAGACTACAAGCAGAAAGGGGTGGTGAAATCCTTTGCAACTACTTCAGCAGATGTCGGGCCATCAAATGAAGTTTTATCAGGTACTTTGTTTGTTTTTTCAGATTATGCTAGTGTGTTGTTTGATTCGGGGTCTACACATTCTTTCATCTCTGAAACCTTTTCTAGTAAAATGGGAATACCATCTCATGAAATGACTCCTGAACTTTTGGTAAAAACACCTGGGGGAAATGTTGAGGCAAAAAGAATTTACAAGAATCATTCTATCCTTATCTGTGGAAAGAACCTACTTGCAAACCTTATTGTTCTACCTCTAGTAGAGTTTGATGTTATCCTGGGTATGGATTGGATCTCTATTTACCATGCTAAGATTGACTGTAGAGCTAAAGAAGTTTCTTTTCAGAAAGACTTTCCGTTTGTTTACAAGAATGAACCCTTACTTTTTAAAACATATCAAGAGGCCGAGAAACTTGTAAAAGATGGAAATGAATGTTACCTTGCACATGCCGTTGAAAATAAAGGAACTGTTCAGATTAATGATGTTCCAGTGGTAAATGAGTATCCTGATGATTTTCCTGATGAGTTGCCTGGAATAATACCGGATCGGGAAGTTGAGTTTACTGTTGACTTAGTTCCTGATGCTAAGCCAATTTCAAAACCCCCTTATCGAATGGCACAAATTGAACTTTTAGAGTTGAAGGAGCAATTGCAATATTTATTAGAGAAAGGTTTCATTAGACCTAGCACATCACCATGGGGTGCTCCTGTTTTATTTGTTAAAAAGAAAGATGGTTCTATGAGACTTTGCATTGATTATAGAGCCTTGAATAATATCACTGTTAAGAACAAATATCCTTTGCCTCATATCGATGATTTGTTTGATCAGCTCCAGGGAGCTCAGTTTTTTTCAAAGATTGACCTGAGATCGGGGTACCATCAGCTGAAGGTAAAGGAGGAAGATATTCCGAAGACCACGTTCTGTAAGAGATATGGCCATTATAAATTTGTAGTAATGCCTTTTGGGCTAACCAATGCACCTGCCGTATTCATGGACTTAATGAATAGAATTTTCCATGAGTTCTTGGATAAGTTTGTGGTGGTTTTCATTGATGATATTTTGGTGTTTTCTAAAAGTAAAGAGGAGCATGAAAGACATTTAAGGGTTAACTTGAAAACCTTAAAAGAAAAAGAAATTGTATGGGAAATTCAGCAAGTGTGAGTTTTGGTTGCAACAAATTTCTTTCCTTGGTCACATTGTTTCTAAAGATGGAATAACTGTTGATCCTGCAAAAACAAAAGTTGTGGAAGAGGGGCCAAGACCCACAAATGTAACTGAGATTCATAGCTTCCTTGGTTTGGCGGGCTATTACCGAAGGTTTGTTAGAAATTTTTCATGGTTATCTAGTCCAATGACTAAGCTAACTCGGAAGGGTGTTAAGTTTATCTGGACAAAAGAATGTGATGATTGTTTTCAGGAATTGAAAAGAAGATTGGTGAATGCTCCAGTTTTGGCACTACCTTCCAGGAATGGTGAGTTTGTTATATATAGTGATGCTTCATTGAAAGGACTTGGTTGCGTCCTAATGCAGAATGATCAGGTAATTGCTTATGCTTCACGACAGTTGAAAACTCATGACGTAAATTACCCTACACATGATTTGGAATTAGCTGCTGTTGTTTTTGCTTTAAAAATTTGGAGGCATCATTTGTATGGAGTAAAGTGTGAAATATATACCGATCAAAAAAGATTAAAGAATATATTCACTCAGAAAGAGTTAAACATGAGACAAAGGAGCTGGCTGGAATTAATCAAGGATTATGATTGTACAATTCATTACCATTCGGGAAAAGAAAATAAAGTGGTTGATGCTTTGAGTCGAAAAATTAATGCTTCATTAACAATGTTGCATTTGGAACATGATCCTTTGGTTAAGGATTTGATGAACTTTGGCATAGAAGTTGTTGGTGCAGGAAGTCCTTCTGTTTTGTTTCAGGTATCAGTGAGATCTTCTCTATCAGATAGAATCAAGCAAACACAGAAGCAAGACAGTGAGTTGCAGAAAAAGGTTGAGCTGGTTCAGAAAGCTAAGTTGCCTGAATTCAACATTGATAATGATTGTGTTTCGAGATGTGGGAAGAGATTGTGTGTGCCTTGTGATTCACAGTGGAAGAGAGAGTTGTTATGTGAAGCTCATAGTTCTCCGTTTTCAGTTCATCCGGGCAGTACTAAGATGTATAGAGATCTGCGGGAGTATTACTGGTGGGATGGAATGAAAAGAGACATTGCTGATTTTACTGTGAAGTGTTTGACATGTCAACAGGTTAAAGCAGAGCGGCAGTTACCGAAAGGGATGCTTCAGCCTTTACCAGTGCCAGAGTGGAAATGGGAGAATATATCCATGGACTTTGTTGTTGGATTACCGAAGACATCTCAAGGTAATAATGAAATCTGGGTTATTGTTGATCGCTTGACCAAATCTGCTCATTTCCATGCTATACGAGATACTTTATCTCTTGATCAACTTTCCCGTTTGTATCTTAAAGAAATAGTCAGGTTACATGGAGTTCCTCTCTCCATTGTATCAGATCGTGATCCCAGGTTTACTTCTAACTTTTGGAAAGGCCTTCAGAAGTCGTTGGGTACTGAATTAAATTTTAGTACAGCTTTTCATCCTCAATCAGATGGGCGGTCAGAACGAACAATTCATACATTGGAGGATATGCTATGAGCTTGTTCTATGGATTATCAGGGATGTTGGGACCAATATCTTTCTTTGGTTGAGTTTTCATATAATAACAGTTTTCATTCCAGTATACAGATGGCGCCATTTCAGGCATTATATGGAAAGCGGTGTCGAACTCCAGCTTTCTGGGATGAAGTGGGTGAAAGGAAGTTGATGGGACCAGAATTGGTAGAAGAGATGGCAGAAAAAAGTTCAGCTGATTCAGAAACACATGAGAACAGCTCAGAGCAGGCAGAAGAGTTATGCGGATAACCGGAGGAAGGATCTATCTTTCAAGGTAGGTGATCATGTTTTTCTCAAGGTTTCTCCTTGGAAAAGCGTGATGAGATTTGGTAAGAAAGGAAAGTTGAGTCCAAGGTTTGTTGGACCATACGAAATTCTGGAGAGAGTTGGATCAGTGGAATACCGAGTGGCTTTACCTCCGAGTTTATCTCAGGTACACAATGTTTTTCACATTTCGATGTTGAGAAAGTATATGCCAGATCCATCTCATGTTTTGAGTCCAGAGGTAGTTCAGCTGGAAGAGAACCTATCTTATGACGAACAACCTGTCCAAATTCTTGACCAAAGGGAGCAAGTGTTACGGAATAAGGTGATTAATCAGGTAAAGGTTTTGTGAAAAAACCACATGATTGAAGAGGCAACATGGGAATCTGAAAATGCAATGAGGGATAAGTACCCCCATTTATTCGATAAGTAAATAAATTGTGGGGATGCAATTTTCTAAAGGGGGGAAGGATGTAACATCCCAAGTAAGTAATGAATAATAGATATTTTTATCTATGTCTATTAATGATTAAGATAGTGTTATAGAGGCTTAAAATGAAAATAAATACAATCTTATGCATGGAATACACTAATATTCTTAAAAGATTGTTTTACTGCCTTTTGATGGAAAACCATTTTTGAATCTATATTTCGACAATTTTATAAACTATGTTTGTCAAAATAAACCTATTATATATGATTGGGACATCAAAATTTACCTTGTGTGAATTTTTGGTATTTTTCAGACAATGTTCATTTTTTAATGAATAGTGAAAAATACTGTATTTTACATCAAAACTGTTTTTTAATCTAATTTATTTATATGATTAGATTATGTTTTGAATTGGTTTTGAAGTGAAATTAGAATATATTTTTACCATTTTATCCAATGGTTGTCATTGGAATATCAAATATAGCTTAGGGTGATTTTTTGGTAATTTTCTGAAAAACTTCAATTTTTGATGAATAGTGAAACCACTAAGTGGTAATCAAGCAAACTGATTTTTCAGTTAAATGAAAGTTTACCACTAATGTGTATTGAATTTTGAAAATCCGACATACATGGTTGTCATTAAGAAGTAAAATATGGTTCAATGAGATTAAAATAATTTTTTGTTGAATAGTAACTTATTAAGTTTTTAATCGCGATTACTGGTAATTAGTGTAGTTTAAGGTAAAAATAATGCTTCAATAAAATAAAATGAGCTTGACACATGTCCTAACCTCATTGTTTGTGTCATGGCCGACCAAGACAAGCCATGGGTCAACTTGGGGACCCCATGGAGACACTTTGGTTGGTAAATGACATAAATAACTTTTTATTAAATGTTAAAGTAAAAATGACACAAACATAATATGTATTACGAAAAGAATTTTTACATGGGGTTATAAAGATCAGATTTTTGATTATAAATAGCAATTGGAAATCTAAAAAGATTTCCTGCATCATAGTATTTTTTTTATAATTTTAAGACATTAAATAAATTAAATTAGTTATGACATCATGATGATGCAGCGTTGACCTCAATATTTAACGATTTAAATAAAATGGAAAGACAATGTAAAATATATGAACTAAACATGGCCAAAACCATTTGGATGAGTGGATTTCGAACCCTTATCACCTTATCCACGAATTATATAAATGTGGGAACTTTTTAAACCGAAACACATTTTCAAATAAAGTAATATTTCTTTACTTTCCAGAAGTGCCCCTCCTCTCCTCTTATAAAAGGCCCCCACCTCTACCTCATTTCACACACTCCTCAAGCCTTTGGCTCGGCCAACCCCTGCCCATTTACTCTCTCCACATCCCTCTCCTCATCCTAGAGGATTCCATTTGGGCATAATCCTTTCAAAGGTATCCTTTAGACTCAAATCAAATGGAGTTACACTTTTAAAGGTAATTCATTCTCTCATGTTCATTTGTTTTATTTTGCTTCTCCAACCCCCTAAACTCTTTTTATTTACTTATTTTTTAACAACAAAAGTATCTTAAATATACAAGGATGTTGTTATAATATTTATTTGAGCTACACTCTCACACAAATACATCAAATGGTTAAAGAACATACGGTTTCCGTGGATGGCGAAATTCTGCCTCCCGAAACGATGATTGTTCAACACTCATTTAACACCTTCAAAGGTGGCCATTATGATGTCACTATTTTTATATTTGATATATAATATGTTTATGTTTTCCTTAAGATTCTGTTTTTTTCATTTTGGGCATACCTTTATGGTTTCCATTATGGGTAAACACGATATCTTCATTTTAGGAAGTGCGGACTATCGCCCCCTCAAAGTGATTTGATTCGTTAAATACCATATGTGGGACATATAAAGGATGGAACTATGATATTATATATGATATTATACTGGAATTATAATATACATTTATATCATTATGATTCCATTCTATAAAATACGAAATAGAAATGAAAGTAGCGTTCATGCGTACGTACGGCTTACCGTCTCCATGAACGGTGCATTTCATTTCTTACCTCTAAATGATTATGTAATATTATAAATGCATGTATGTACTGGATATATATGACATATATGATATCTACATCATGAATACCATTCTGGATATAATGAACCTTTGACCAAATTAACAACATGTAAGTGTAATAAGTCTATTTTTGACTTAAGAACCAAATACCGACAAAATGAACATTATTAACTTAACTGATTACATGATGTTCATAACATGGTATAAAAGGAATAATGAACTTGAAAAAGATTCATAAGCAAGTAGATATTAACTCAATTTTATTATTCAGGAGATTAAAGAACGGTCGGGTCAAGTCGGATACGAGGTATGGGACTTCGTCTCAATCTCCTTTCATTGAGGCATATTTTATTTTATACACAACTTTCTTTTATACGATGTATAAACCCCTTTGACTTTTACGTTTATTCAAAAGGAATCTTTTTTATACGAAGCGTTTACTAAACGACAAAAGGGAATGTTTTTGTCGTACGTATGCGGCGACAACGACTTCTCCGCCGTCGTGACCGTTATTTGAGTTTCGGCTTCCTCTACAAGCCATACCTTCTTTTTAAAAGAAAAATAAATACCATATTTTACTTTTCTTTTATTTTGGTATAGAAAATGGTTTTCATAATGTTTTTATATCAATGTGTTGTATTGATATCTCATGATTGAAATGTGGAAATTTTATGTTTCCTTTATGCATGTTTTATGTGATATGATTATGTTATGGTTCTTGGGCATTATTATGAATACGGGTGGTTCCGTGATAAACTAAGGGCGGGTGAGCCCGTTATAGCTCTCCAATGCATTGGGTAACGCGAAGGAGTGAAACGTTAAGGTTTCTCCAAAGAGATTTTTGGGAATATACTGTGATGGGTATTCCAAACGTAACCAAGAGGGTTACTCCCTACGTAAGAATGTTATTAATGCCTCAAGTTACCTTTATCTCTTATGATTTATATGATTTATTCATGATTTTATGAGGTATGTTAAAGTGCCTCTGTTTTATGTTTAAAGTATGATTTCATTCTTATGTATATATGAACTCATGTATCCTTTCCATGTTTTTTTTATATAACCCATACTGAGTTTTTATGCTCATCCCAAGTTTTTTAAATGTTTTTCACAGTTCAAGGGAAAGGTAGATGATAAGATGATAGAGTCAAGGATGTGTCAAAAAATAATCCATGTTTTATTTTAAATGTGTTTTCCATTGATGGGAATGAAGAATACTATTTTCTGTAACCACTTTGTTTATATGTGGAATGTAATGCAAGTTTTATGATCTAATTCTCTAAAACTCTAAACCTGAAAAGATCCTCAATGTGAAATCTTGTAATAACTCAAGATTAACTAAGTTTCAAGGCTGGGGCCTTATAATATAGGCCTATAAATCACCCATTATAATTATTCTTCCATGGAGGCTCTCATGAATAGTTTTTTACACTAGAAAACCCTTCCAGAAGTAGATCGAAGCTTAGAGAATGGTGGTCAATCCTCCCCCAGTTAGTTTCCTCTTCATATAACCTATCTCTCGATCTATATCTTTTACTCCATAGGGATTTATAGATCTCAATATTACATGGAGGATATAATAACAACTATTTTGAATCATAAACCATGTTTTGATTCGTGGTTTCTATGATTTCATTTGTGTCACTCTTCATTGATGATTTTTGATCAAGGATTGGTGGCTTGAGATCCAGTAATCCATAGGTAGGTTGTTCCAACATAATGTTAAATTTTCATTAACCACAAATTTTTTTATTTAAAATCAATTAGTTTATTAAAAACAAAATTATATTGAATTTTGGTTTTTGGAAATTTAACATTGGCCTGAAATGTGGAAAACCCCCCATTCCATGGAATTGGGCTGTGATTATGAAATAGATGGAAAATTCTAGGGATCTCAATTGTTGAATTTAAAATTTTAAATTGTTGGAAATTGTGAAGATTTAAAAATAAAATTTAATTATGGAAATTTAATTGGGTTATTGTATTATGAATTGGATTCAAATTCTTATTTAGTAAAAATAGATTCAAATGTTTTTGATCGAATCCTTTTTTTCTTGAAAAAAGAAATGTTTTTTATTAAAACACATATTTGTTTTTGAATTGACAATTGTAATTTTTGAAATGGTAGAATTGGGTTTAATAATATATTAAGGTCACTTAAAATGAATTTCCAATCATTGATTTCTACAAGATGGAAAAATGACCTAGATAGTTAGTGAGTTATTTGGTACAAACACAATTAGATGTGAATTCCCTAGAACCCGATTGACATTTTTCAACACTAAATGGTTACATTTTAGAAAGAATTTTTCCTTAAGAGGATTTAAATGAGTCATCTATTCATACTATGAAGGGACTTGTGTACACATTGTTGTTATTATCACATGAGTGTGAGAGGATACTATAATCTTGATCTATCGTACCAATTTTCAAATGAACATGGTGCTTGATTATGTATATATTATGTATAAATTTTTTCCAACATTTATAAACAATTTTAAGGGCCTTATGATATATATAAACTGTTTTATATAGAATTTCTGATTTAATCTATTTATTCAAAGTATATTCATTATTTCAAATGTTTCTTCATCATTTGAAATGTAATATATGATTTATTTAAATATTCTATTGAAATTAATAACCTATAGATTTAAAAATTAAAAATTATTATTCGGTTAATAAAATTTTGAAATCTTATTATGGAATCCTTGGTGAGACCCTACTAGGATTTTATCTTATAGCCTACCCACACCATTAGGTGTTTCTAGATTGTTTCTTTCTAGGTTCGAGGAATGGTAAAAAAACTACTTGTCGGTGGTTTTAACTATTGATCTGTGGACTTAGATAGTTTCATCATTTATCACATAGGCCATTCTTTTAGTTTTATGGTATTTTCCTTTAGTACTTTGGGCTTTTTACCTATTTGAATTCTAGTACACTTCTCTCTATGTAGTTTCTCTTGTATGAATACTAAATTTTTGGTCTCAACTTTCATTTTGTTGGTGTAAAATTCATGCCCACATTCATATTGTATGATTCCTTATGCTAGTCACCAAACCATGTGGATTAGGAAATATTATTGAGCTATTTCAGTGTTGGCTTGGTTATCAGGTTACCAAGGTATCCATGATGGTTCATGAAAATGTTTTATCAGAGGGAGGTATTTCATCTTTCATTGATGTTATTATGTAGTGGTGTTTTCGTATCAGGACATAGGAGGTAGTTATGACTGATTCTCTATCCATCTCTCTATGTAACAAACATTAAGTCACCATGGGAAGTTAGGGAAATATATATTTAGGATTTGTTCGAGTATTTTCCCTTGTTTTTATTTGGATATGTAAAATAAAAATATTATTTTTCAATATTTTGGTGATAAATTTCATTTGTTGCTCTTTTTGAGGGTCAATTGGATATCTTCTTTGTTATCTTTTGAATTTTTGAAGCTTCATGCCTCTGAGAAGTTGTGTGAATTAGATCCAAGAGGAATATTCTTATATACCTTAGTGCGAAAAATATTTTCTGGACCTGAATCTGGTTGTGGTGATTTTTTGTGCTGTCCATGCTTATGTGTAGGCACATCCATTGAATTCTATTCATTATCCAATAGTGGAACCTCTAAGGAATGATATTTAGAATCATTCATAGGAATTATATAACCAGAAGCTATCAGTGTGAAATTGATAAATTTATCCCCATGATGTGGAGGAATTGTTGAAAAGGATGGAAAGTCTGTTTTGGTTCTTATTGACACCTGATGAAATTAAGGCGAAGTGTGACACCTTCATGCTGGAGGGACTGAGTAGTAGATGGTGGGACTCTATGGTTACAATGTAAAATCCTGATAGATTATATTGGAAGAGATTTAATGTACTTTTCCTCTATATTCCAATGAAATTTTTTGAAGTCCCTCATTCTAATAATAATCCCTATCTTTTCCATTTCCAAAGGATCATTCAAGGGAATATTCAAATTCTCAACATTTGTATTACCCATTATACGTGTACTATCTGTATATTTCTCATAAAAACAACATGAAAAATGTTAAAACCGAATTAATATAATTAAATAAATTTAATTACTTTACTTAATGTTTTTATATTGTTTGTACAATGTATTTGGATCTTTGGGACACGAAATTTTTACAAAAAAACCATAGCAGACTTATATATGTTGAACATCAAGTCACCTGTGATTTGGGTACAAAAGGATTTTGGAGGAACTTATAGGATTTATAATCTCATTGAAATGGGTTCATATAATGAGATGTGTATTTATGTATTGATAGGAATGACTTCGCATTAGTATTTTATGTTTTATTTTAGGCGATGATTTATTATTTGGGGAAATTGATTATTTTTATAAATAATTGTAAAATTCTATTCAAGTTTCTTATTTTTAAAATGTAGTGATAATAGTATTTTTTTAAAAATATTGGTTTCCAAAAGCATGGTGTAATTTTCAAAAATGTTATGAAAATGGAAAGTATTGAATTTTTTAAAACATTGTTGTCATAATTGTGTTGTATTAAATTTTAATTATTAAGACATCAGTTTCTGGAGAGTGAGACTTATGGATTTTATTATTTTAATTCAAATGGAACACAATATGCATTGTATAATCCAACCACAATAACCTTTTAACATTGTTGTTTTCCTTGAGCCATAGATTAACCAACATGTAGATCAAATTTTTATCCTATATTTTTACTGAGTATTCACGTTCATTCCTACATAAAGTTGTCAAAACACTAACTGTGGGACTAAGACAAAGAGGAAGAGGGGAACCTATTCACATGGAGGCGGGGAAAATTATAATTATACCACATTATCAATTAACATTCCTCTAAGACCCAAGATAAATTTTGTATGTTTTCAATGTGTATATTTAAACCATATCAATCAAAATTGTTTGAAACTACCTTTTATATGGTACAATTTCGAATAGATGGTGAATCATTTTCACTATTATAATAGTACAAAAAGATTGGGTGTTCATGATATATCTATCGTTTCACAGATGTCATATTCTTCAATGGGGTGAGGGAACCAAAATAATTATCATTATAAAAATTGAGCTAGCCATGGAAATTATAGGAATACCATGACAACTTATTAAGTGAAATCACAATACGGTAATAAAGAACAAGGTCTAGTGATTAAGAAATTATATGTATTTAAATTTGAAATTTTGGATGATCAATATTGGCTATCTATAGTGATATGTATAATTATTTTGAATTCTACCCTTAAACAAGATTTTTTCAATATGGGTGCATCCCATTATTTATTTTCATCTTCTGTTTTCAATCACCTAGGTTTAAATGTTGAGATGATTCCATGTTTTTTGAAATTTAAAACTCATCTTGGTCAATGAGAATGTATAGCCTTTAGATATTAATAATATTCTATAAATTTTGAAATAGCGGAGTTGATATGAGATTTATTTGTATTTGATATGGATGTCTTTGACATAATCCCTTATATGGACTGGTTCACCACATTAAAGAACCACATAGATGGATATATGAAAATATATAGTTTTACAACAGATGATGGAATAAAACATCTCTTTTGAGGGGACCGAAATTTCATGGAAGGTGTAATAGGCTTGTTAGCACCAACTGTTGAACTGATCTTACAAAACATGATAGCGATGACTTCGGAATCAATGGAATGGAATGCGAGTTGTAGTTTTATAGTGGTATTTGATCAGTTTCTAGTAGTTTTTTTAGAAACATTCTAAGGGTTTCAACCCAAAATAGATTTGGAGTTTAAAATATATCTCTTTCTTGGGAAAAGAACTCATTACCTTCCATATTAAAAATTGAACCAGTAGAAATAAAATGTTTGGGAATTTTAAAATAATATTTGAACAAAACATGCTTTGCAATTAAAATAATGTATATTATTTTCAAATGATGTAAATACATTAAAATGAATTAAGTATGAACTTTTATATAAAAAGATTCAT
>CAUJRU010003701.1:0-35561 GCA_963277665.1 Viscum album
AAAATATCTCCCAACTCGAACCGGGATGTCATCTAAGATTCCGGCGGCCTTTGTAGATGATCCATCGGCCATAGTAAGACTCATATCAACCGGTTCCATATCTCCGAGGTTAGCCCTTCTCCATATGCTCATGGGCATAACCGATATACTCGCTCCTAAATCACAAAGAGTTTTGAAGTTTTGAGATCCAATCCCCACGGTAATGGCAAATCTTCCGGGATCACCTAACTTTTGAGGTAGCTTCATCTTGGATCTCCACAATTGACCTCTTCTTGCTCAAAATTTCCTTCAAGAATTTTGCATAGGATGACATCTGGCTTAGAGCGTCGGTAAATGGGATGGTAATATTCAAGCCTTGCAAGAGCTTCAAGAACCTCTTAAACTTGCCCTCAACAATCTCCTTGGGCTTCTTCAATGGGTAAGGAAGAGTTGTGCCACCTTGTTTCTTGGTTGAATCCACCTCCTTGGACCGACCTAGATCTCTCTCAACATTTTCAGCTTGGACCGACTTTGGAATGACATCGGGACCGACTTCTGGAACCTCGGTCCTGGGGCAGGGCACATCTGGGAACGTCGGACCGACTACAGGGCATGTCGGGCCCGAGTTCCGCTCCACCTCGGTCCGGTTCAGTGGACTTCCTCCGTCTTCTAGATCGACATCATGGCACGTCGGGCCCGAGTTACTGGGCAACTCGGTCCGACTCTCTTCTCTTGTCCTTGGAATTTGTGGCTCGGGCAAACTTCGTCCACTCCTCAATCCTATGGCTCGAACTTCGTTTTGTTGTTGCGGGGCACGGGGATTCTCCTCGGGTCGGCCTGGGAGTCTCCCTTTTTCTCTTGGAATTTGATTCGCCATGTGAACGAATTGGTTGTCCTCTTGCCTTCTCCACACACCAAACTCTTTGAATTGGGTGCCCATGTCATCAAATCTTCTCTCCATGTTGGTGAATTGATTCTTCAAGTCTTGAGCCCATGGTGGTGTTTTCTCATATAATCCCGGAGGTCGGTATGGTTGTGGTTGGGGCCTTGGCTCGTTTTGGTTGAAGTTGTTGTTGTAGCCATTGGCTTGGCCTTGGTTCCACTTTCCATTCCCTCCATTGTTGAAGTTGGCTCTTCCTCCAAAGTTTCTTTGAACATAGTGTGCCTTCTCAATTTGTTCGGCCAAACGAACTTGGCGCTCATTTGGACATTCTTGGGCTCCATGCTTCAAAGAACCACATTCTTCACATGCTCTCGAGGTTTGTTGGAGATGACTCATCTTCCTCCTCATCCTGTTCAACTCGTCCTCAAGGAATTGGATCTTCACATCTTATCCACCTCTTCACTCTTTGGGTCATAAAGCCTCTTTGCACCATCTCCATGGACTCTTGCCTCCTTGTTAACTTGACTCACTCCGTACATGGCTTCGTCGTCGGAGAGTTTGTCTAGCAACTCCCACGCTTGCTCCGGTGGCAAATCAATGAACCCACAATCGGTGTGAAGGTTCAACTTGTCCTTGGTGGCGGGCTTGATTCCTTGGAAGAATATGTCTTGAAGGACATAAGGTTGTTGCCCATGTGTCGGACATTGCCTCAACTTTTCCTTGAACCGATCCCAAGCCTCGAAGAGTGGCTCGTGGGCTCCTTTTTGAAAGCTTGCTATCTTCCTTCTAAGCTCCGTTGTCTTGGTTGGCGGAAAGAACTTCATCAAGAATGCTTCATTGAGAGCCCTCCATGATGTGATGGATCGAGGTAGCACGTACTCAACGACCACTTAAAAATCAACAATGCAATGCCTTGCCTCCCAACGACCACTTGAAGGCTTTGAGTAGCACGTACTCAAGTGTCTCATCATCCGTCGAGATGGTCTCACAAAGATCCTTGAATTGCTTCACATGCTCGATCGGACACTCATTCGGTCTTCTCCCTTGAAATTGATCCCTCTTGATGAGCGAGATGAATTGAGTTTTGATCTCAAAATTCTTTGACACCTCCGGCAAGACGATGGCCGGTTCCGACACCTTCAACTCCGGATGCATGTATTGTCTTGCATTCCGGGGTTGGGTATTGATTTGAGCCTCCAATCTCATCCTTTGCTCACGCTCTCTCCTAGCCTCGGCATCTCGGTTTGCCATCTCAAGTTGTATTCGAGCCATGTCGGCCCTCATCCTATCAACCTCCTCATCACGAGCTTGGTTCTCCATTCTCTTCTTCTTTCGAGCTTGTTTGATGATGCTCTCCGGATCACACACAAAGTCGAACTCAAGTGTTCCTCGGACGGAACGAGCTCGCATACACCTATAACCAAAGACACAAACAAAACCGAATCAAAACAAACAAGGGGTTTGGGCTAATCCCTCACCCAAATCACTACCAAATCAAAGACTCTACAAAAGAGGGTACCTCAAACAAGTAGAACTCCCCGGCAACGGCGCCAAAATTTTGTGGGATGTCGTCCAGATCGGATGATATCAAAATTTAAATTTATAAACCGAACCCCAATTGTAGTAAAAGAGGTAGGGTGTCGAACACACGGGAGTTCGTGCGTTGAGTGTACCAAAAAGACTTAAAAGAGGTAAAAGAAAGGCAAAAACAAGGAAAATCAAAGAGAACGCCTCGGACCGACACAGGTCACTTCAGTCCGAGGGTGGATCGAGGAGAGTTTGTACGGGACCAACACACACAACGTCGGGCCCGATGTATTGGGGAACTCGGTCTTGCACAAATGGTAGATCGGTCTTTGGTTTTTGGGTTCCTTCCCTAACTAGACTTGGGTAATTCCACCCCAATTCATCCAATAAGTGATGATCCTTATGAGATCGATGTTGTTTTGCCTCCGATCCCTCCACTCTACACTTCGACCTTAAGGAGTTTTCACCTCCTTCGATGCTAGGTCTAGTGATGGGCTCGAGATCGCTTTCGCTTACTCTTACCAACCACAAGCCCTAGATCCCTTGTTTTCATAAGAGAATTGAAGCTCATGTAGAGAGGATTCCTAGATCAAACACTCAAGGCTATGGAATTGGGGGTTCACACCCAATCCTAGCTAGGGGTTTCCCCCATAGCCCAAGACTAAGGAATCTACTCCATCAAGTAAGAGTAAAAAGCAATCAAATAGCAAAGCAAGCAAATCTCAATCATCAAACTCAAATCTAACTCAAATTGCATTCAAATCTAAAAGGGTTCACAAGATCCAAGTCTCAATTCTACTAAAACCAAAGCAAAACAAGTTGAAAACCACTAACTCTCTCTAGTCTCCAACCGTTCTCTCTTCTCTTCTCCTCCTCCTTTCTCCTCCTTGCTCTCCAAGTCTTCCTTGAGCCTTTGAGAGTGATTAGATGTGGATTGTTGTTGATTGCTCCACTAGATCTTGGGTTCCTTCCCTCCCTTAGAGAAGAGTCCACCCCCTAAAGTTGTCTAGATGATAGATGATCACAAGAGTTTAAATAGAGATTTCCCTTCTAAACTCCTTAGGCTCCAAGGCTTGTCCTTGACCTCTAAGGATTCTAGAACTCCTTGATCTCCAAGGAAGTAAATACAATTTTGGGAATTAACAAGAAAATCCAAAAAGAAAGGAATCCGGAGCCACGACCGACATGGATCGACAAGGAGGAACCTCGGGCCCGACTTGCTTCAATCTAGGTCCAATGGCATGTCTTTCATGAACCTCGGGCCCGACTTGCCACACCTCGGACCACCACCTCGGGCCAACATCGTACCTCGGGCCCGACATGCTGGGTACCTCGGTCTTAAGGCATTTTTCAGCTTGTTTCGCTCCGTTCTCTCTCGTTTTAGCTCCGATTGACTCGATTCTTTCGCCATTCTCTTCGTCTTCACTTGATGCTTCTTTCCATGCATTTTTAGCTACATTTTGCTCCTTTTTCATCCTTGAATTCCTCCATGATTCCATGCTCCAATCTCCATGATTTTTGCTCAGAAATGCCTACAAAATGCACAAAATGCGAATAGTCTCCGAATCTCATAGAAATGCGGAATCTAAGCTAAAAAGGGACAAAACTAACAAAGAAGGGAACAAAAGACACATATTTACAAGAGAAATTGACTACTAAAATCCCACTAAAATGAGAGACATCAGTATAGGTCCATCCTAATGCAGATATTTTAAAAAGGCGTCTAGAGTCTAACCCACACCCCTAATACTACGCTAAGTCAACATCAAGTCTCAATGGAGACGAAACACATAAGACCACAACATCGAGACCTAAGTCCAAGTTCTAGCGCAGTCTAGCAATATAAACATCCTACATATATAATGAGGTCATTAATGCTATAACAATAATCCTAATTCGTTTTTTAGCACGCAAAGTTCCCAACAATATTTAAAACCAGTTATGCAAGCGAGAACCGTCCACTTGCCTTGATTCGAAGGCAAAAGAGTAGTTTGTCAACGAGGTGAATCCTTATGAACAGGGTTCGTTTTCTGTTTCTTTAATAACGACAAAATAAATGATATGAATTTATTTTGTTTTTCATTATCTAGAAAAAGGTTGGATTTAAGAGGTATGCTAAACATCTTCTATGTATATAAGTATTTTATTTATTATACATACTCATGTTCTTATAGTATATTTTCAATTATTATTTCGTTGTTGATTTTCATTCTTTAATCTTATATATTCCTTAGAAAAACACTGTTGAAAATCTATCCTTTAAATTTATTAACACTTAGTCATGATAAAATGTTGGGACGCTATCAAGGACGCTTGCGTACCTGTTAGTGTACGACACAACCGTCTCTTAGTTTTGATATGACAAACTCACTTTGATTCTAATAAAGTTGTCCAAGTGTTCAGGAACGCCAGTGACAAAAGGACAACAAGTGTGTGGAGCATTCCCTAGGATTAGGGACGCTAGCTACCAGGAAGTAAGGACCAGCAAGAGTGTTGGGACGCTATTAAGGACGCTTGCGTACTTGGTAGTGTGCCCACACAACCGTACCTTAGTTTTGATATGACAAACTCACTTTGATTATAATAAATTTGTCCAAGTGTTCAGGAACGCCAGTGTCAAAAGGACAACAAGTGTGTGAGGCGTTCCCTAGGCTTAGGGACGCTAGCTAACAGGAAGTAAGGACCAGCAAGAGACTACCTGAGCAAGGACGGAGTCCCAAGCTAAGTAGAGAGTCCTTACTCACTAGCCGACAGGATGACATCACTCGACAACATTTGATCATCCAAGGACACGTGGAGACCGATCCTGTAGCAAAGTCCAACACTACGTGGCGGACGATCCTGTAGCAGAGTTCATCAACACGTGGAGGCAGATCCTATAGCGGAGTCCATCACACACAGCTGGATACAGGAAGCTTCCTCATCACCGCCATACTATGTGGAGGAAGATCCTGTAGCCACGTCCATGAAGGGCATGATCGTCAGAAGAGGAAAGATGCCCTTCCCCAAGTCCTATAAATAGCCCAAGGCATTTATTGTGATGCTAACACTTTTCAGAGAATATTCGAAGAGAATCAGAGGAAAGCGACTCACTCAAGAACACGAAGCACAAGCTCAAGAACTCCCAAGAACTGTTCTAGGCTTGTGATAGATCGAGTGAGAATTGTAACCCAAACCACAAACTGTTTGTACTCAGAAAAACCCAAAAATAAAGAGAGAGTCCTACAACGTATTGTAGGACGTAGGGATAGAAGTCCTTTATAAGGTTAAACTCGCTTAAAGTTGTAGGCTTAGAGGAGTCCTTTACTAGTGGACATTGGAAGAACGCTAAGTGCCAGAGAACTGTAAAGACTCGCTAGTACAACTGTAAGGACGTTTAATATAAAGGAAAAGCTATTCAGAAATCCTCCAAGGAGGTAGAGGTTTACACTCAAGGACTACTTGGTCTTGAGTGGTTTCTCTAAAAATCACTGCGTTCACTTTTACTTGTTTAGTACTTATTTCCGCTGCACAACCAAAGGACGCCCCTACACCTCGTAGGGACGCCTGACCACAGGATGCCTTTACCAAAGTAAAGGACGTCCGAAGTTATACCAACGATCCAACAATTGGTATCAGAGCAGGCGCTGTAGATTTTGTTGAGTTGCAGGTAAAAGATGGACATGGAACCGATTGGAATCTCTTTTGTGAAGCCTCCGCGCCTGACGGACGGCAACTTCAATCGCTGGAAGACTAGATTTGAAAATTTCTGCAGAAGTCAGAACTATCAATGTTGGAAGGTTATCATAAAGGGTGACCTCAAAGTCCCTACTGACAAAGCTGACAAAGAGGACGAGTGGGGCCCTGATGAATTCAAGTTGATGGAAACAAACGCTAAGGCAATATGTTTTCTTCAGGCGTCTTTATGCGAAAGGGACGCTACAAGAGTTAGTAATCTGGTCACAGCAAAACAACAGTGGGAAGCTCTTGAAAAGTTTCATGTAGGAACGACAGATATGAAGGAGGACGTCCAGCTACAAATCAAAAGAGAGTTCTATGCCTTTAGAATGCTGCCAAATGAAACCGTCAATGATTACTCATATCGTTTTGAAGCTCTTGTCACCAAAATGAAGAACTTGGGCATCCCAAAAGCTTTTCCATGAGTAATAGAGTCCAAGTGGTCATTGATGGACTTACAGGAATCAGGAACTTCGATAGAACTACTTTCAAGGAGAACCAAGCCAACAAGACGCCTGATATGGAAGAGATCTATGGGAAGCCTAGGCAGTACGAAGCAAGAAGGAACTCTGACATGGCTGAGCTAGGAAAGAATCCTCAAACTGATCTTGCTTTGGCATCCACAACACCAGAGTACGCCGAGTACTTGCGCCGCGAAAGAGAGCTAGCATTGATGATGCAAAGTCAAACAACAGAGAAACTTGAGAACTTGCGTGTCCAAACCTCAAGGAGAAAGAAAGCAAGTCAAAGGAAGTAATTGACTCAGATGAAGAACTTTCTATTATTCACAAAGCTCTTCGTTACTGTAACAAGAGGAACAAGAATAACAACAAAAACAAGGTGCCTTACAAAAAGGAAAGTCCCAAGTACACAGAGGCAGAAATGAAGGAACTCACTTGTTACAAATGTAACAGGAAAGGACATTTTGCTAAGAAGTGTACCGCGGGAACGTCCTCCAAGGATAAAAAGAAAACTCTCATTGGAGCTTGCACAGCTCCATGGGATGATCTTAGTTCAAGTGATGAGGAACAAGAAGATCAGGTCGCGTACATGGCAATAGAGGACGCACCAGTTGTTGAAGAGAACGCTTCCGACAATGAAAAAGAGGTAAGTCACGATTCCATGATGCGCTCCTTAGAAAAATGTTCAAAACCAAAAATCCTTAAACTCATTGGTAAAATCATGGAAGAAAGTCTTGCTATGAAACGAAGAATGGATGAACTTGAAGATGAAAACATCGTAGTTGAATGTGAAAACTGTAGTACTATGACCTTGCAACTAGAGTCCTCAGGTGAAGAATCAACTCTAAAAACTGAAGTAATGTGTCTCAAACTTGAGAACGCCAAGCTTAGGGAAGAAGTTAATTGATTTTTCATATGAGGGTTTACTTGAAGATTGTGCTTCGGTCTTGTTTGCATTGTTATTTGCTTGAGGACAAGCAAGTTTAAGTATGGGGCATTCTGATGTCTCCCATTTTGGTGGTGTTTTAGTGGTTAATTTACTTTGTAAGTATGTGTCTTTTGTTCCTTTCTTTGCTAGTTTTGTCCCTTTTTAGCTTAGATTCCGATTTTCCATGAGATTCGGAGACTATGCGAATTTGTTGTGTTTTGTAGGTAAAATGGCGTGTTTTGAGGAAGTTTGGAGGAGTTTCTAAGGAGGAGCAAAGATAGGAAGCAAAGGAGCGGAAGAGCCAAGCAAGGAACGAAGACGAACTCAAGGAAAACCAAGAAAAGAAGAGGATCGAGGCCCGGAACGACGTGCCCAGCAAGTCGGGCCCGAGTTGGAAGTTTGGAGGCTCGGACCGAGCTTGGACCATGTCGGGCCTGAGGTACTCCGTGTCGCTCCATGTCGGCAAAGGGAAGATTGGGCTCCAAGGCACACAATTGTGATCAACCACTTTTGCCCTTCTTCTATTTTTGGGAATCCTTGGTCCCTAATTAAAAGGAGAAGACAATTAGAGAGAGAAGGAGACTAATCCACACATCTAATCACTCTCAAAGGCTCAAGGAAGACTTGGTGAGCAAGGAGGAAGGAAGAGAAGGAGAAGAGAGGAGAAATCGGTGGAGTTCTAGGAGGATTTAGTGAGTTTGAACTTGTTTTGTTTTGCATTAGTGGATTTGAGATTTGGATCTTGTGAATTCCTTTGATTTGAAAACAATTTGAGTTGGATTTGAGTTTGATGATTGAGAATTATTTGCTTTGCTATTTGATTGCTTTTTACTCTTTCCAAATGGAGAAGATTCCATAGTCTTGGGCTATGGGGGAAACCCCTAGCTAGGATTGGGTGTGAACCCCCAATTCCATAGCCTTGAGTGCTTGATCTATGAATCCTCTCTACATTGAGCTTCAATTCTCTTACGAGAACATGGGATCTAGGGCTTGTGATTGGTAAGAGTAAGCGAAAGCGATCTCGAGCCCATCACTAGACCTAGCATCGAAAAATGGTGAAAACTCCCTAGGGTCAATGTGTAGAGTGGAGGGATCGAAGGCAAACAACCTCGATCTCATAAGGATCAACACTTATTGGCTAAATCGGGGCTGAATTACCCAAGTTTAGTTAGGGAAGGAACCCAAAAACCCAAGAGCGATCTACTATTTTGCTAAGACCGAGTTACCCAGACGTCGGACCCGACTTCAATCTGTGTCGGTCCCGCCTAAACTCTCATCGATCCTTCTCGGACCGAGGTGACCAAAGTCGGTCCCGAGAAGTTCTCTTTGATTTTCCTTGTTTTTGCCTTTCTTTCCCTTTTTCAAAGTATTTTAGTACACTCAACCCAAGAACTCTCGTGTGTTCGATACCCTACCCTTGTACTACTACGGGGTTCGGTTATAAATTTGAATTTTGACCCCCCTAATCCGGACCGATCACGGTCCTGAGCTTCGCGGCGTCCACCAAGGCGCGTGTGTCCCGGCCCTCTTTTTGGCCGCCCTTGCCCTTATAATCATGGGCCCCTTCGCGTGAAGCTCCTTCTTACCCCCGGCATTGGCAGTGGAGGGGGCACCAGAGTTGGACGGAGCGGACTTCCCAGAGGTCAGTGTCGCGAAAACGTCCAAATCTACAAAATAAGTCATACATGGTTAGATTTAACACGTGTAAGGTACAAAAGAAAAATGGAGACATACATCAAAAACCAAGATTCGAAAATAAAAATACCCTCGCCCGCAGGCATTGGGGACACAGAAGCCGACGAAAACACCTCGACCACCCGCGGTCCCGCCGGCCTCAGGCTGAGCCCTGCACGTTCAAGGCGCTCCTGGGTTAGCCATTCGCTCTGTTCTCGTTTAGAAGCCGAGGCGAAGGCCTTCTTCACCGCGGCAACTTCCTTCGACGAGGTGCGGTGACGCTTTTGTCGACGGAACCCACCAGCAACCATGGGGCAAAGCATGTTATCGCCCTTGAAATCACGCATAATGAACCATTCCTCCTTCCAGCGCGGACCAACGTTAGAAGGAGTGATCAGAAGGTTGTAGTGCATAAGGATGAAATTCACCATGCCCCTGCTATGTGCCTTAACTGTGAGAATCTAGCCCATGTGCCTCGCGGAGGGGACCTTCCCGAGCTCTAAGCACCGGATATGATAAGCCGCGATGTAGCTCCAACAGTTGGGAGCTGATACGTGACAACCTTCGAGGTGAAGGCCGCCATGAGTTGAGATTGCCCAAGGATATGGATCTCGGGTTGATGTGTGCTGGATTGTTGTTGAAGTTGATGATTGAGCAAAGAGAATTTGTGAAGAACAAGTGTGCAGCGGAATTTGATTGTTGAATTGCTTGAATCAAGAAGATAAATTTGGGGATTAAAAACCTAAGGAATTAAACTTATCACAAGTTAATTCCCAAGTTCAAATCTCTCTGATTTTATTGAATGAGAAAAATGCTTAAATAGACAAACTAGGAAGCTAAAATTCTATCTCTAACAATGATCCTAAGATAGAATTTTGCTTTGCTTGAAAAAAAAGCTATCTAATTAAATAAACCTAAAAACTCAAAAGATATGAATTAAAGCAAGATATATTTCAGCCCTAACAAACCTCCTATAGCCGAAAATATCATAAAGAGAATATCTAGTTATAGATAGAATTAAGGTTAAAGATAAGATTCCCGTAAGACTTGACCAGCTCTCAATAAATCGCGATTTTGACCTCTTTGCAGTTAGATTCTGAATTCGCCGTAAACTACAAAGTTGTAGATCTTTTAATTATCTATGCAACGCAATTTGAACGGACTTGAGATCTATTTTCTAGCCATAGGTATGGCTGTTTTACTGACCACTACTCAAGCTATGACGGGATTTCAAACTTCCAAAAATATCTCCAAGTTTAATCTTTTTCGGGGAGGCCTTAGACGTGTGACTTGATAGCATTGAAAGGATAATTTTCCATACTTGAAGCCCTTCTTGAACTTGAAAGCTCGTGACCTATGGAAAGGCCTTGGCTTAGCTTGTCGATTGACCTCCAACTCCCTCTTCTTAGACATATATGCTATTCTTGCATCATTCTCCTCCACTTGTCCTCGAATCGTCCTCGATTCGATGTGAGGTATAGGACTAGAAGGAGAAGATAAGGTAGAAGAAAAAATTTTAGCAGAAGGACGAGTTGGGGTAGCAATGCTCACCGCTATGGCCACGGTAGAAACTGCAGTCTTGGTGGCGGAAGAGATGGCTAGGGCAGATTCGCTTGGCTCGGTGGAGGTAGAGATGGCCAATGCATGGGTTGTAGTATCCTCTATGGAATCATCCTCACGGCACTTGATGAAATAGGCTGCGGTGGCAGCCTCCTCCATGGTTCTCTCGGCTGGAGACTCCTCCTCCACTTGAGGTGGAGGTACAACTGCCAGGGTTTCATCATTCGGGGTAGGGCAGTCATCTAGGATTCCTCTCTTGCCGGATGCGGATGCCTTTTGTGTAGGTGGAAGAACAGGCGTCTTCTCCTTGTGATCGTTGGGCTGGACACATGGATGAGGAGAACCACTCGGTGGTATGAGAGCATTGAGGCGCTCCTCAAAATGTTTCAAGCGGGACTCGAACCAAGGCTCCAGACTTTTCATCGCGTCGGCCACCGCCTGGCTCACACTGGCTTCCGTAGCCTCCTTAGTTTGAGCGTAACGTGCCCGCCTGTAGGAAGCGGCGAAGGCATAGGTCTCCGGGGATAAGACAACGTTTTTAACCCGAAATCGTTGGCTCATGACTTCCAACCCGAAACCGCTGGGCTCTGATACCAATTGATACGTGACAACCTTCGAGGTGAAGGCCGCCACGAGTTAAAGATTGCCCAAGGATATGGATCTCGGGTTGATGTGCGCTGGATTGTTGTTGAAGTTGATGATTGAGCAAAGAGAAGTTGTGAAGAACAAGTGTGCAGCGGAATTTGATTGTTGAATTGCTTGAATCAAGAAGATAAATTTGGGGATTGAAAACCTAAGGAATTAAACTTATCACAAGTTAATTCCCAGGTTCAAATCTCTCTGATTTTATTGAATGAGAAAAATGCTTAAATAGACAAACTAGGAAGCTAAAATTCTATCTCTAACAATGATCCTAAGATAGAATTTCGCTTTGCTTGAAAAAGAAGCTATCTAATTAAATAAACCTAAAACTCAAAAGATATGAATTAAAGCAAGATATATTTCAGCCTAACAAACCTCCTATGGCCGAAAATATCATAAAGAGAATATCTAGTTATAGATAGAATTAAGGTTAAAGATAAGATTCCCGTAAGACTTGACCAGCTCTCAGTAAATCGCAATTTTAACCTCTTTGCAGTTGGATTCTGAATTCGCCGTAAACTACAAAGTTGTAGATCTTTTAATTTTCTATGCAACGCAATTTGAACGGACTTGAGATCTATTTTCTAGCCAAAGTTATGGCTGTTTTACTGAACACTACTCAAGCTGTGACGGGATTTCAAACTTCCGAAAATATCTCCAAGTTTAATCCTTTTTCGGGGAGGCCTTGGACGTGTGACTTGATAGCATTGAAAGGATAATCTGCCATACTTGAAGCCCTTCTTGAACTTGAAAGCTCGTGACCTATGGAGAGGCCTTGGCTTAGCTCGTCGATTGACCTCCAACTCCCTCTTCTTAGACATATATGCTATTCTTGCATCAGGAGCCATCGAGGCCAGAGCAAGTTCTAGATCAAACAAAAAATTGGAGACATAGCGGGGCAACGGGAGCCGAAAGCCCGCGATAAGACTCGCCGCGTAAGCGACTGCGCCCGCCTCGTAAACAGCGAAGCTGTTACGCCCATCCAGAGGCAGCAGGAGCTCCACCCCTGCTGGCCAGGGGTATCCCGCCGCGATCAAATCCATCTCATCAAGAGTGAGAATGGATTTGTAACCCTTCGCCAGGTCCACGTCGTTTTCGTACTCCGCTAGGCGTGCGGGCTTGGTTTGCCGAAATCGCAGGACTTCGGCCTTAGCACTGGTCAGGTATCTCGAGGGAAAGCTCCTTGCGGTCCCCGAAGTGTACGCCTCGTCATCGGCAGCCGCATCATGAGGATCGTAGGCTGAGCAGCGGGCCATGAGTTCCCACGACGCGCTAGAGCGGTGAAGGTCGGATATGGTGGTCGGATCGCTCTCACTTAAACCACGGAGGGAGGGGAAGTTTTTTTGGGAATCGCGTGCGGACATATCCAAATAGTCTAATGATGGGTCAAAAGCGTAAAAATCGTCCCGGCTGGTTACACGGATGCCGCGATCAACACATGAAGGACAGGTATTGCTGGACATACAACGCCCCCGAACCCAGGGCACGGAAGCAAAGAGGCTCTTGGTGGAAAGAAAAGAGAGATAATATGTATGGGAAAGGGGAAGGACAAACATGCATTGACAAGAAATAGCGCGATGCATGCAT
Organism: Viscum album; assembly: GCA_963277665.1. Lineage (NCBI taxonomy): Eukaryota > Viridiplantae > Streptophyta > Magnoliopsida > Santalales > Viscaceae > Viscum > Viscum album. The sequence goes on from CAUJRU010003701.1 coordinate 12,959, forward strand.
TGACAAGAAATAGATTTTATAAACAACAACTGTGGAAAACAAGCAAACGCAGGGCTCTGTAGCCTTACCGCCACAGATGGCAAGGGGCGAAGGGGCAAGAAGCCCTGTCAAATACGAAAAGCTGGGGGCGCGCGCCGTGTAAGAAGGACATTCTGCCGCTCCCAGCGCACGTCTCTAGAATCCAAGCGCGGCGATTTGACGCTGATGGGACAGGACGTCGGGGTAAGGGGCGTCACTTTCTTTCTCTCGCCAGCACGAAGTTTCGCCTTCCCCTCGACACTCCAGCTTCTTGGCCATGACTCCTCCGCCTTCCAGGGCGGCTGGCCATGGCATAACCGCCAACGGGCGACCATGGTCGGGCCTGGGTCGTTGCTAGGGCAGGAGATTTCCATCGCTCCCCACCACCAAACCCACTAGAAAGCAGAACTCCCCCCCCCTAAGCGAACGATTTCGCGGAGTGAAACCACGCAGAAGCCACCGCCGCTGGGCCTAGGGCTTCCGCAAAAAACCCCGGAAGAAAACCCAATAAAACGGCGGAGTGAAAGAGAAAAGGCGAGAAGGATGAACGTACCGGAGGGATGGGGAGGCGACGGAAGAAACGGTTGTGACGGCATTGGGGTCTCGGCGTTTGTCCGGCAGTAGAGGGCGAAAATGGCGAGAACGAGTTTGAGCGTGTTTGAAAATGACGAAGTGGGGGAGACGAAGCGGTTTTCCGCTCACTTTATACCAGCCTCAAACCAGTTGCACAATTATGGGCTGAGGCCTTACAAACGGCCCACTAGATGATGCGACCCAACGCCCCCCTACGCTACATTCCCCGTCCTCTCGTCCTCGCTGGATTATTCATCCCGCCCACCGCGTTTCGGGTTCCAAGTACTTTTTTGGACCCGTCCTCAAAAGGGGCATCGAGGCCCGGTCCATGGGGTTGTGTTGATACTAGGTACCGTCAACGCGGTTCTGGTGACTCTAACAAAACAAAATGCTACCAAGTATAAACTTCCCAAGAGCGTCGCGGGCGATGTAAGTGTGCGATGGCGTCAGAGCAAGACCGACCACCATCGCGAGCGATGTAAGTGCCCCCAAAATGAAATCCATCGAAGGTAATGGAATAATCCTTTGCTCTCATCGCGATGATGCATATCGCGGTGGTGGTGACGTCCCATCCAGGCAAGTGGGTGGGCGGCAACGTCCCATCCAAGCAAGTGGCGGGCGGCAACGTCCCATCCAGGCCTGCCATTGGCCGATTCCGCGGTCACCACTCCAAGAACCGATCAGAAAGCGACATGTGCCTGGGCGGCACTCGTCCCACTTCGACGTCTCAATCCATCTTGTCTGGGATCTCGACTATAAATAGCGGGCTTTGCGCACCAAAACGGGAACCTCGTGAAACACAGACATTGAATCTCGAGTTATGATCCTTGTTGTAATCCGATACATTCAACGCGATAGAGAGAATTCCTACTCGCCCTTGTAATCTCATACTCAATCTAAAAACACTCTTCACGTTACCACCATCGCGTTAAACACTCTTAGCAATCAAACACTCACCATCTCTTTGTCCGTTGACTCGGTTGAAATCAAATCCTTCGCTCTCATCGCGTTAACATCCTCTTTGTGTTTTCGGACTTCAATAAGTATGAATTCAAAGATAGACATTAGATAAGTAAGAAAAAAGGGAAAATATATAATTAGATAATTAAGAAACATAAAACATATAAGTTGTTAATAAAGTGGGGCCAACATCACCGTAAAAGTTCAAAAGGTCTCGGCTTTAATATATAACTAGCAAATGATCCGTACCTTGTACGGGGTGTTATTTTTTATTTATTACATTTTATATGAATTAACTATAACAATTACAATTATTATCATATGTCTACTTTCTTTTATAGTCGCTTATCTTTTAGATTATAAAATAACTTAATTCTCGTATAACATCAAATATTTATATAAAAATAAATTTGATATATATATATATTAACATTTTACACATACATAAACATGTATTTAAATTATCGATGAAAAGAAATCCATAAGATATGAATGCATTATCAAATTTTACTATCAAATGATAAAAATATTTTGGCATATAAACTAATTTGCATAAACTTAATTAATAAATATTAATCTAATGATGAGATATAAAAAATCTTATTTTTATTTAATTATGGCTATACAGATTAATTGAATGAGATAGAGAAATATATTATATTAAACATATTCTATAGATATAGCCATAAACCTATTGATACCCGGATCTTTCACCGCGTTGGTGCACGATATAAATAATATTGACATAAAAGATTAAAGTGCTAAGCACGCTTTTAACGCGCTAAGTACGCGAATAACTGAAATGAATAAATGTACGCGTATGGCAGCATGTATGTACGTAACGTCCCACATCGAATATACGGAGGCAAAGTTATAACGGAGGCGAAGTTGTAACAGAGACAAATTTGCTTTGCCTTTGCCATGTCACCATGCAAAGGCAATGTATAAACGCGTTGGTACTTTCCCTTGGCATGTATTTGCCATGTCACCGCGTTATCTTTGCCTTGGCATATATTTGTACGTGTAAGTAGCTTGTGCTGCTTGTTGGTGAAATGTAAGCAGGCAGCACCATTGTCCCACATCAGTACTTTGGAAGAAATGGACTCCCTCCATTTTCTATATATAGGAGGTATAAGGCAAAGGTTTGAGAGATCGGAAAAAGGCCGGTCCCGAGACGTGTTCTCGAAGGACGGGCCCCGATGTGTTTAAGTCTCCGAGGAGATCGCACTATTTTACGGGTAAGACCTTAAAAAGTCTTATAAGCCCGAAGAGAGAATAAAATAATACACGGGGGGTGGGAGAGCTCGAAGTAAGACGAGCCGGTTTCTAGCGCGCCGAAAGGCCCGAGAGTTTAATAATTTTGTCCCGTATTTAGTTCGAGATTTTCGGGCTTCAACAAGACCAATGTAGAAAAATAATACGCTACATATAAAAGATAGATAAATTATAAACATACCATACTAAATTATGTACGTATATTTTCTATTTTTTGCTATCTATATTGCAAGATGATATGCTCTATTTAGTATAGGTTAATTCTTATACTTTTGGGCTATATTGAGTGTTCTAGGTTAGTGTTTTGAGTTTAATTGTAATATAAAGACCGAAGGCACAAGGAATTGATATACGAGAGTTTTTGAGACAAGATCCCGAAGTGACCATTCGCCATTATTGAAGAACCGCAAGCGTAGTGCGTAGGTTGTGGGCGCCGTGGTGCCAAAACCAGAAATTCTTCTTGTGAAGGTTGCGGTGCGCAGATAGACTGGCTCGTGCGCGATAGCAGCAGCTGAAGGTGCCTTTGATCTGACGTTGACCGTGAGTGCGGTGACCCCGGCACGTGCGTGGTTTGGTTACAGATCCGAGACGGCTATTTTTCTATCTTCTTATTTTTTTTCTTATATTTTTTCTATCTTTGGTAGTTCGGTTGGCATGTCTTCCGAATCCTATATATTTAGAGGTTGTCCCATAGGTTTTTAGTCAACTTTTACCTTTTGACCTTTGATCCAATTCACATTCACATAATTCTTAAGCTTTATTTTGTATTATGGAGAACTAAATCCCAATTGGGGGATTGTTTATAGAGTGATGCATATATTGTTGATGAATTGGTGAGTTCTGGTATAATTTCTTGCCTTGTTTAATATATTCTCTCTTCGCGCATAATTCCATGAGCTTTGCATGATTCTTTAAACCTGATCAGCTGAATGAATTATCATTGTTCTATCGTCTGAATTGATTGGTTTCATTGTCTATGTGAGCATATCTTTTCTACAAGGCAACTTGATTATAGGACCATGGACTATGATTAAGAGAGAAATTTGATTGTATCATCTTGCAATTAACTCGTAGCTTGATTGATTGATTTGATATCCTGCATATTCTTGTTCTTCATGCTAGATCTAGGTTAAACGTCCTTGCCTAGGTTTAAGTATTGCCTGAATTGTGGACAGGTTATGTTTTTGATAAGAATTGGAATTAATCAAGGAAGTCTAAGAGACTGGATGAACTCATGATCGAATGATTCCTTATGTTGATATAATTAAATAATCTCTACTTTCCTCCATTGATAAAAACCTCTCTAAAACTCCCCTGACTTTGCTCTTTGATTGAGCTGAATTGCTTGAGATCACATATTCCTTTGGGTTCGACCCATTTCTTGCTGGATATACTAGTTTGTGAAATAGGTTAAAAACTTTTGATATTGGGACAACGACCTTGGCTGGATCAATTTTTGGTGATTCTCAGTTTTTCATTTTGATCTTGGTTTGGGACTCTAACCGTGCACGCGATTTGCGGCCAAAACGTTGTGTAGACCTATCTTACGGTCTACACTTGTGGGTACTATTGTTTGTGTATAGGTTTTGCCAATTGCACGACGAACCCTTTGATGAATACTTCACTAGGTGCCAAGAACAACTGCATGATCTCTCTGTCTAGGGGATAGATGTAGGGCTTCAAGATGCTTGCAGTTACATCTTTAGTGGGATGACTCTTGAGTCCCAACTAAATATGTACTACAAGAGCGATGGAAAATACGTCATCTGGAAACCCATGGACCAATGGAACTTCTTTTGTAAGATCCAAGCAAAAAAGGTCAAGGTGTAGAAATTAGAGAACCAAGTTGCTGAATTAACAAAACTAGTGGAGGTGTTGGCCATAAAGACGGAGGTAATTCAAAAAGACCGAGATTCTAAGAAAGAACTGCGCACGCAGGATGACAACCACACATGCGATTCTGAGACAGAACAGATAGATCTCCACGAAGAGCCAAACCGGGACTAGTGCGAGGACTCCTCCCACGCGCGGCGGTGACGAAGAGATCGCACCTCCCGAATTCTCCGATGATCTGCGAGGGTGGCACCCGAGTCGTGAGCGCGGTAACCCTTGCGACGAATATGATTCGTATGTAAGGCCGCACTTCCCTCCTCTCAACTCATATAAGCCGGTTCCACCCTTTCTAGAGGCACTCAAAGACGCTTCATGGGATGAGGAGATGGATGATCATAATCATGTTAGACAGAGGAGGAGTATTTCCTTAAGTTTGACAACTCTTAAAGTGACAACGACGAGCTTGATGATTCGGAGAAGGAGCTAGATGATGTTACGGAGATTTCTCTTCAACATGAGGCGAACTCTATGTCTTTTGCCGTGGAGTCCTTCATTTCGATAGATTGTGATCCCTATATCCTTCCCCCTTCTTCCTTACTCTCCATTGATATTTGTTTGCCTGATGAGTTTGCAAAAGGTCTTGAGCATGACAAGTTACCTAGTGAGTTTTGAAATTTTAAGGGTGGTAATGCTCACATGGAAATCATAACTTTTGATAAACTACCCCGTCCTTTCAACTGGTTCTATCCTAAAACCTACTAACCCTGACTTCTCTAGTAGGTTTGATAAACTGAAACGATGTTTGAATGCTATATTATTTGGTTTTAAGTTATCATTGTGTTATAAGAGTTGTTCGTAGGATTTTGACAGACTTCTTAGGGCATTAATGATGTCCGATCATGTTGACATCGAGCCATTGACGTTAAACAAAGGTGCTACCTGGGAGGCAACCCAAGGTTAGATAGATTCTTCTTACTTCTTTGTTTTTCTTTCATTAGCTTAGTTTGTTTTTTGTTTTTTGGAGATTAGCGTGCAGGTACGAGGTCCGAAAAGACGATTCTGGTGCGAAACCGCGCACGCGGAAACCATATCGCGCTCGTGGTGCAGCCCATATTTCATCCCGACGAACATGTACGAGCACTGCGCACGCATCCCTTGGGCCACACGCGCGGTTTGGTGCGTCTTGCTCTCGTAAAAAAACGAAAAAAGTCAATCTTCTCTATCTTCTATCTCCTATTCTATCATCTATCCTTTCCATCTTTCTATCTTTACCACCATCTTGTATATATTCTCTTCATCCTCTTTGGAGTTCTCTTTTGTTGGCCCCTTGTAATCTTCAAGTATGGGGGAGCTTTATCCTCCAAATTTTTGCCACTTTGATTGATGCTTGGGTTCGAGAGTTCACAAGTTCCAAGACAAACCCCAAGAGCCTCGAGAGCCAGAGTTCTGGAGTTTGTGTTCGTGTTCGCAGTCGCACCCCACTGCGCGCACCCCACACTAGTACACAAATGGGATTAAAATACGCATATATAGACAATGCTTCATTAAAGCATGTTATCTATAGTAAGTATTTTACATGGGGTCTAATGCGAACAATGGTTTTTTAATACCCATGGTCTATGATGGAAGCAGAAACAACGGTTTATGAAAGTACGTTGTCCAATAACCTCATATTTTACGTAAGGGTTTAATGTGGTCAACGGTTTTGGACAATCGTTGTGTATGATACAAAAAATACCATACTTTAGACAATGATGTATGAAAAACCGTACTATATGCTAGCTCTCATATTTGGCACAAAACCTTAAGAACGCATAAATATTAAAATATTTAATATTCCCTCGCTCCATTCTCAAACCGCCATATACACGAACACGTTCTCTTCATCCAACAAATTCAGCTCTTCAACTTGCGCCTCCTTTGTCTAGCAATTCGGTCGAATTCCTACATCTTGCAGGTACAAGTCTCCACCTTCAAGCCTTGATTTCGGTTTCTTCCTGTCTTGGTCTCCATTGGAAGGTTTAATTTGGGTAAATTTCAGTGTTTGAGTTTTTGTTATTGCTTAGGGATTCATTTCGTGGGCAATTGAACACACCGGTGAATCTCCTCAAATTGGTTGATCGACTACATCTTTAAGGTTTGCATGTATAGCCTAAAAACTTGTTTTTCGAATTCTCCTTCTCTGAATTTCCATGAAAGTGATGAATCTTGCTTAGTATTTCAGTCTTTGATAGCTTACGACTGATTCACTTTGTACCATTGATTGTTTGCATGCTATTGTGCATTCAGGATGCACGATTCATTCAAAGTTCAGAATTTAGGTTTTACCATTGATTTGAAATTGGTATGTTAACCGAAGCTTTTTTTTGATAGCAGAAGTCAGAGGGAGAGTCTTTCTTAGGACATGGAAACATAACCCTTACTTTTATAACTATTATGAATCAAGATATTTTCACTTTTTACCAGCTGGAAAAGTTCATTATCCTCACGATTGTAGCATCAACCTACAAAGATTATGAACGTTTGTTTTTACAAATCAATACACGTATCTTTTATGGTAACTTTCTGCCCTCTTCATGAAACAAGCCCCGGTTCAATAACCTGATATTGACAATCTTGGAAAACCCTCTCAGTGGTGCTTGTATTTTCCTCCACATTCTCCTTCATCTCAATTGCATTAATCTGATATTTAGGTTGTAACATTGGCGGTGCCATTGATTTCAGGGTGAGGAAATAGGTTTCAGTAATTGACCTCCATTTTCTATTCATGGAAAATATAGGATTTCTGGCTTCTTTATGTCTTCTTTTAACTGTACTTCTTTTGCTACAGATACCCTTTCGGAGATTCATTTTATTGATAACTTGTTGGTAATCCAAAACTTGGTATGAGCAGTCGGAGCAGATTCCTCAAGTTTGTTTATTGATAACTTGTTTGGTGGTGGAAATTACTGCAATTTTGCATTCTGCATTCTACTTTCGTTGTGCAATTATCTGCTAATGATTTTGATTCTAGATCAATAAAGCTTAACGCTTTACGTCTAATAAATGTCTAACTTCGTTTGTACGCCTAGACTTAGGTCCATTCCTTTCTAGGTATAGTAGTAGAACTGGTGAGCTTGTAATGGGTTTATGATGGCTTTGAATTATCTCAGGAGTCAACAAAACTTACCAAAAGTTTCAAGGATATACAAACACTAGCATCATCTGCAGCTTATATATGATTCGTTGTTGTTGCTTTTAAAATTAGACTTCTGATTTCTGTATTTCCTCTATGTCTACTCTTTGCTCTCATTCTTCCTTGAAATATTGCCTTACATGTCTACTCTTTTGTTTTACAACTTCTGCTTGTGTGTGGGTGGTTTCTATGTGATTTGTTTTGCCATTTTCTTGGATCTCCATGCGTATATAATTATTAGTTCAAGACTTGAAACCTGTAATCTCTTATTTTTTAAACTTAACAACATTATTTTCGCCCGGGTCCTCTGGGAAACATAAACTTGCACTCAAAGAATAAATAAATATTGAAAAGAAATGGAGAACCGAAACCCACACTCTTTTCCCCTTCAACCCATATGCAACACAGCCCCCCAAACCCTAGAATATAGATCTTGCACCAAATCAACGCCTTTTGCTGCGTCTCCCTCTTGCAATCCCCAATCGCGTTCAAAAGCTATTGCCTCTATGTAGCAATTCGAGATCTCCCTCGGAAAAAAACCAAAAAATCTGGCCAAATAAATCCCCCAAATCGATTGTGGCGAGAGATTGAATGTTCGCGCAACCCTTGGTGGATGGATGGCTCATCCAACCTGGCCAAAAAGAGGTGTCTTCATAAGCGACGCGGGTTGTTCCCTAAGGAGCCACGAAAGACACTAGATCTAGGGTTTACAAAACGGAACCACTGCTCATATATAAGGTTGATGGGGCAGATGGGAACAACTATGAGAGAGGTGGAAGTGCAATACTCCAAGGGGATCTTTCGATCGACAAAAACATGAGGGGATTCCTTTCTTCCCCTCTGGAAGCGCCGAGTACGACTGAAGATATTCAGGTTATCTTCTTCTAACTATAATCATCGTTATCTGGAATTGCGTAAATCTTCCCTTAAGTGTTGGTTTGCTTATTCGTGTTATTTTACTAAACATCAAAACACCATGTACTATATATCACTTATATGTGGGGTGGATTGGAGCAAAACATGGGAGCTCTAAAGGGTTATAAAATTTGTCAAATTAGGCACTTACATTGAAATAATTTCCTTTGAGCAATCTGAAAATTTGCACCTAGATAAAGAACTTGAAGAATCACCTCCTTTGGCCGAGAAGGCCTTACAAAGGAGTTTTAAAGAACCTGAGCAACAAACTACTTTGGTCATGAAGAACTTAAACAATAGTCATATGATGAACAAAAATGAAATTGGTCCCTCGTGGACAAAAATGGAAATGAACAATTGTAAAGAGCGATCGCCTACTATGAGGTGTAAGTACATTCCTAACTTTTTTTGGTGCAAATCTGCAGTTCACTGTAGAATGAATTTTGTTTCTGACCAAATCTTTGAATTGAATTAATATAAACAAACTCGAACCATGCCATCGATGATGGTGGAGAGCAGGATTGGTGGCTGCCAAATGAATAAAATTGAAACTAGTAGTCAAGCTCTTGTAGTCAAGCTCTTTATTGATTATAGTATGAACTACACTCTTGATTTGCATAATTGTGTAATCCTGCTAAATAATTGGGAATGGTTGACTAATGGAAGTTATTGTGTTGATACATTGACCCTTTGGGAGGCCATATCCACTAGTTGCTTTGTTACTACACCTTTTCCAAAGGATATGCTCTATGCTTTGGCAATTCACCACATTAAACTGAGATGTTTGTGGAGGATCAACACCTACATAAGGCACCCTTTTCTTCGGACCCAAGAGCACAAATCGATACTTGACTTGGACAAAGTCGTTGTTCCCTTATCAAAAATAAATCCCAAACTTGCAAACAAGCAGTATAGTGAGCAAGCAAGGGGTCGAACCCAAAGGAATAAGTTTCTAGTCAGATTTTAGGGTTTTCATATCAAAATGGGGGTTTTGAAGGTTGTTTTCAATCAAAGTTATCAAGTAGAGTTTATTCCATCAATTCCACTTTATTAATCAATTGATCATGAATTCATCCACCTCTTTATATGCCTAGGTCAATTCCAATCCTAATCATAAGAAATCGCAAGTCCACGGTCCAAGCAATTCTATAACCCTAGGCAAGAACGCTTAAACCTAGAATTAGCATAGAGAACAAGGATATTAGGAAATCAAATCATGCAATCAAATTAAACTACGAGTCTCATGCATAATTAAACCATTGAATACTCTTCCCTAAACTAGTCCACGGTCCTAGAATAGAGTTGTTTCGAGAAATAGGAAAGATGCATAGACAACAACCAATCCTAAATCAAACGATAGATCTAAGATAATTAAACAAGTTGATCAGGGTCATATAATCACACAGAGATCATGGGATGAAGCACAAGAGTATCAATAAAGACCTAGGAATAAAGAGGTTACCAGAATTTCACAACTTCATAGTAAAGCACTAAAGCTTCCTTGATCGAATAAACTCAAGAGGAGAGTTAGTTCTCCATTACAATAAAAGCTCCAATCTTTATTGAAATAACAATTGATTGACAATTTATGAATGTCTCCAAAAACCTAGAAAGGTTCCCCTTAAATAGCCCAAAGAACACCCTCTTCGGATTAGATAAGAAAGGAAACCGAAAGATAAGAAAGGAAACAAGATAGAAACGATAGAATTTTGTCCGTCTCAAGGTCGGCCAGCACCGTGACCGCGGCGTCACCACCGCGCCCGCGGCAGTCTTCGAAGGTCGAATTGCTAAGTCGGCTTCTACCGCGACCGCGCCAAAGACAGCGCGACCGCGGCCTTCATGGTCTTCAAGGGTTCGTCTCTTCACACCACCGCACCCGCGTCATAGACAACGCGACCGTGGTATCCATGCAGTGGCGATTCTTCGTCTTTAAGCTCTTTAACTCTTGATTCTTCATAACTTGTGTCTTCGGTCTTCGTATTACAATAACACTCAAAACTAACCTAAACACTCTCTAAATCATCTCAAAACACAAGAATTAACCTATACAAAATAGCATGAATCAATACTCCATCCATTGAACCGATTACTCAAGCAAGAAGCACAAAGAATATATAGGACCATCAATGATGTATGACAATCTTCAGGATGAAGACAATCACAGTATGAAGTGCCCAGGGTATGGATTTCGGATTGATAACGCCAAACTAAACTTGAAAGAAATACTTGAAATACGAATACTGAGGAACACTTGAATTAATCAACCAAACGATGTCTCAACAATGGCAAACCATAACCAAGAAAACAAGATTGGTGCTAGAGAGAAACCCTAGGGTTCTCTCTCTATTCCACGCTAAAAATAAAAGAAGCAAAGCTAATGCAATTTATAGGATTGCATAACATCTAGGGTTCCCAAAAATTAAGATAATATCCAAACTAATTAGGTAATACAAGATAAGAGTTTCCAAAACAAAACAATAAAGAAATCCCGCCGTTCGGATCAAACCGCGTCCCACATAGGGTCAGTCCTGAGAGTTAAAACAAAAGGCAAGGTCGTGCACGACCCATTTAGGGTCATTCCTGAGCGTAGCCTTTGTTCTTGGTCGACATTGGCTAAGCTTGCGGGTCTTGTTAGCTTGACTTCTTAGCTCTACTTGAATGGCTTCATCCTTCTTGAATTTGAATGCACGTGACCTTTTGTAATGTGTAGGCCTTCTTCTTGAGCTCGTCTTCCTCCATGAATCCCTTGAGTTAGACATATTCCATTGTGTATAATTCTCCTCCACTTGGTTGTAAATTGTCCTCGATTTGTCGAAAGATGTAGAGAAGAATTCAAAATCTTGAAAATAACTCCAAGAACTAACCTCGTACTCAGCTCCATACTCCGGATGATAATAAGCAAAGCAGTCATCAAGCACATGATCAAAAGAATCAAGCAAAGACGATGTTGGAGAGCTAAAGGACAAACTGAATGGTTCGACAAGCAAACGACCTCCAAACTGGCTGAAAGTTTGTGGAGAGACCATTTCTGCAGTAACAACATCACCCACAAAATTTGGCTTGAAATACTGAAGTGTAGCCTGCGGATCAACAAGAATAAGCGAGGTAGCAACATTTGTCGATGGTTGTGAAGGAACTAGATGTAAATCAACTCCGAATGAGCTGAAATTTTGCAAAGAGCTTTCGCCATCAGTATCATAATGCTTCAATAAATTTGAGGGCAATTTGACGAGTACTTCCAGCTGAACCGAGCTAACAATTTGTGGCGCGTCGATGTAAACCGATGTGACTCGGTAACTTCCGCTGTGGTGGCAACCTCCTCCTCAACTAAGAAAACGGATTTCTCCTTCTCGACAAGAGCAATTGACCTCTCCCCCTCCACTTGAGGTGGAGTTATCCTTCGAATAGCATCATTAATCTCATGTTCTCGCTGAATCTTATAATAAAAATTTTGAGCAACTCTTACCAACTCATTGACATCATCTCTCGGCTGATCCTTTAAATAAAACTCAAGTGAGGGATCCAAACCAGCCAACAATCGTCGACCTAAGGTGTATGATGAGGTTGACATCCCAACAAAGTTGGCAAATTCTTCAAGGTCCATGAAGAAAGCAAGTGGGGACCTAGAACCTTGGCAACAGTCATAGTACATTGCAGCACGCCTGGCATGCTCGGATGGAATACTTGCTCGGCGTATATAAAACCTCAATTCTAGCCAAGATATGATAGGTTGTAGTCCATGATAATGACGATGATGAACAAGATTAACCCACCAATTATAATCATCACCATGAAAGACGCTTGTAACAGCTTGAAAAGCATCAACACCACCCTAGCCATGATACTCCAAGAAAACATTAGTATTCTCTTCCCAAGAAAAATACAAATACGGATCATACTCTCCAAAAGAGATCAATTTGAGTTGGGATTTCAACTTCCGACATTGAATATCTTGGATCGAAAGAAAAATCAAAGCTGCAATGGACGTAGTAGCATTCACTTGCGCGGCAAGCAACTCGGCGATTAGGGTTTCACAATTGAGAATTGTTGAGTATTTCGACATGTTCGGGGGTCAAACGAACTCCGATTTCGACGAATCTTATAAGCCTATACTCGTATCGAAATTCTCTACAAGAATATGGAACCATATTGTCGAAATTGCCTTAGAAAAGTTTTGAATTCTCCAGAAACGACGACGAATGTGTGCAACTCTTGTTGTTAATTGATGTAGTTCGCAAATTGTTGACAAAAGCAACTCGATTTCCAACCCGAAACCGCTGGAATCTAATACCAATTGATGTATGACAATCTTCGGGATGAATACAATCACGGATTGAAGTGCCCAAGGTATGGATTTCGGATTGATAACACCAAACTAAACATGAAAGAAACACTTGAAGTGCGAAAATTGAGGAACACTTGAACTAATCAACCAAACGATGTCTCGACAATGGCCAACCATAACCAAGCAAGCAAGATTGGCGCAAGAGAGAAACCTCAGGGTTCTCTCTCTATTCCACACTGACTCAAAATAATGTCTAAGCTATGCTTGTATACTAATTGACCTGATAAAATCAAACAAGAAACTAATTAAAATAGGCCGATTAATAATACTTAAGGGACGTAGCCCATATTACCACAAATAGAAATATCTAAACTAGAAACTACTAAAATAAGTAATCTTTATCTTCTTCATCTTCCAATGCCTACTTAACAATGGCTCATGAACTTGATGCAGAATCTTCATAGCTTCTTTGTACTTGAAGCCCGAGACCTCTTGCAAGGTCGAGGCCTAATTCTCTTCTTCGCCCGACGCCAATCGCCCCTTATCTTGATCGATTCCCATATTGCATCATTTGAAAACGAGAAACATATGTGAGCATGGGATCCCAATATTCACAAACTTATTACACGAGCAAACAAACTCTTCGGTAGACAGTACGTGTTGCACAATGTACATCTTCTTAGACTGACAACCGACATGATACGTATGGATATCGTCTTAGGCCACATTCGAACAACGAAACAACAATTTTTGTCTGAACATCACAGAAGACGCTTATGGTGTAAACAAATGCAGAATACTTTTCCACTCAAGAGGTGTCTTTAGACTCGGGGAGCAAGTAGACGTTTCAAAGTCCAACCTCCCTTGTTCATGTCTCTACGAATCAATCGCACTCTCAAACTGCATTATGAAAATAACCAGAGATGGTGTTGACCTAATGAAATATGAGAAGAAGTAGTTTTGGCTTTCAGATCGTGAACTGGTTCTCAGGAGTCCACCCATATCAATGTGTTGGAAGAACGCAAGTGTTAGTACACGAAATATAATATTTCCGCCAGCAAGTATCCACAATCAATGTAGTTCATACATGGTGATGTGATCGGGCCCGAGCTTCAAGCGGTCGTGCCCAACCCCCTCGCCCTCACGCCTCCGGCGCCGGTGCCTCACTGAGGCACCCGTCCTGCGGCGCCGGTGCCTCATGTGGGCACTCGCGTCTTCGGGTCGGTGCCGTTTTTGGGCGCCCATCTTCATCGTATTTTGGGCCTTTTTCTAAGGTGGCCCAAGTAATGAAGACTACAACTTTCAAGAACAAGTTAGACTGGGCTAGCTCCCCACAACAAAGTCAAGAACAAGCCCAAGCCCAAGTCTCCACCGTCATTCAACTCAGCCCAAGATGCCTCCTCCACCTCCTCAAGGTTGCTTGGCCGCCAATCTTCGTCATTAAGGGGTCAACTTTGAGTGCTTGCCTTGGGTGCCAAGCTTCTCCATCACCTCCACCAATTTATGAATGCTTGGAGCCCACTCCAAGTTGCCACCCCTGATGCTTGGAGCCCACTTTAAGCTGCCGCCCCTCTTCCCTCTCCTCACTCTATATAAAGACGTCTAGAGGCTCATTTTTTAGATAGATTAAGACTCAGCTTTGAACTTAAACTTAGAGACTTTGTGTCCGGTTTTGGGTTGTCCCGGCTTGTGGGACTCAAGCCGTACGGCTCTCGTGAGACTCGAGGGCCGGGTGGCAGGCTATGGTTCGTGAGACTCGAACCTTGGCCTAGCCATTCTTATTTTTCAAACACAACCATGGTTTTCGGGCGACCGAAGGCTCGGAAGGAGGCATGGCTCGTGAGACTCGAGCCTAGCCTAGCCTTCCTTAGGCGTCCATATGGCTCATCGCCAAGTGTGTTCTCCTACTTATCCTTAGATATGCTAGGGTTGTTAGGGTTCGGTTCCGCACCCCCTTGTATCCCTTAGTCGATCCCTCTTGGTGAGTGGACCGAAGGGAGGGCTCGACTACTTATCCCACAATAATAAAAATCCCACAAAAAGAGTTTGTCAGTCATAAAATCCCACACGTTCCAAAGTGTCACATTTTTGTTCAAATTCGCCAGTTTGGCAAGAGATTTCATCGAAGCTGAATTCAAGAAGCAACAATGAACTCCCTCGAACCAAAATCGAGTCTGATCCTAAGGCGAATCACATCACATGGCTTGCAACCATGTGTTTGAATCAAGCTCGAATTCGCATATAATGGAATGCCATCTCTCCTCGAACTCTTCGCATGTAATTTCATTGCTCCATACAATGAACTTGCTTCTAAACCGTTCGTCGTTAGTTATATCACTTGTGACCTTCACCGGTATCTTGAACCTTATGTGTCATATGTAGAACCGATGCACAACAATCTAAAACACCCTCTCAGTTGCTTGCTTTATGGAATGTTCTTGATCGGTTAAGATGATAAACAGTTCATGCCCCATAGCTTGCTTGAAGTTTTGAAGTAGCCACACATACAATTCCACATCTTCATTGAGAAGCAATCCAAATGCAAATGTGATGCTCTTCTTGTTGTTATCGAATCCAGTAAATGATACAAATACCATTTCGTACCCGAATGCAAAATACTTAATTTTTTCAAGTGCAATAGTCCATTGTTCAACTCAAATAGCTAATTGTGCAACTAGGATAGAGATTTGTTCAACTATAATAGGAATTTGTTAAACTAGGTTAGGGATTTGATCAATTGAGATTTCAATTTGTTCAACTAGGATATGATTTTGTTCAACTAGGAGGAGGATTTGTGCAATTGAGATATGATTTTTTTCAAATAAGACATGGATTTGCTCAATTATATTGATTTGTTTAACAAGAGAACACAATAGATATTAAAGCATGAGTTGTTCAACTAGTATTAGCTTTTGTTCAACCAAGAGAAGGATTTGTTCATACCTGTTTGACTTGTATGTTGCATTAGTAGAGACAACATCTCCAAAATACGAAAAGCTTTTTCTTGCAATAGGATCACACCAGAATATTTTTGTTACTTGTTGTTGTTCATCAACATCATATTCATAGCAGAAGGCATCACACCTCTTCTTTTTCCTGAAGTTCTTGAAAAGAGTCACTTGTCAATAATCATCTGAGCATCACATTCAACCATGAAGAAGTTCAAATCTCTCTTGAAGTTCTTGAAATCTATTATAATTGCACCAATTTTGGTGTATGATCTAACAAACTCCGTATAGACCTTGTATGACTTGCTTGTGCCAATGTTTGTCTTGATGCAATTCATAATGAATTATTTATGGAATATAGTGAGCTTCCTATACTTCTTGGGAAAGTGTTTCTGTGTATCATCCAACATCATATGGTTGTGACGCTCTTCAAACTTTTTGACAATATATCCATCCTTTCCAGCATTCTTCATAGTCATTTTAGCAATACAACCACATCTAGTGTTAGATATATTCTCTTCCTCCTTTGTTTTTCTTTCTTAGCTTAGATTATTTTTATTTGGAGAGTAACGGGCAAGTACTTGGTGAGAAAGGATGTTTCTGGTGTGAAACTGCTCCCGCGACAGCCATACCGCGCCCGCAGTAGACCACCAGACCCTTCCCGACGAACAGGTACTAGCGACCGCACCCGCCCCAACTTGGTCGCGCCCGCAGTTTTTAGCCAGTTGTTCTTGTAAAAAAAATATTTAAAAAAACCATGCCTGTGCACCGCAAACCGTGTCGGCGGTTTGGCAAAGTCAGGTCACGGTAAAAAAAAAATCAAAAAAAACGAGACTCTATCTTCTATCAACTATCTATCTTTACCATCATCCTATCTTTTTCATCATCTATCCATTCCATCTTCTATCTTTACCACCCCTTCTATTTATTCTTTCCATTCACCTTAGGAACTTTATTATGTTGGCTATGTTCAAAAGCCTAAGTATGGGAGAGCTTTGTTCCCCCTCATGTCATCATTGAGGCTCGAGTTCAAGTATTCATACATATCCCGAGAGGCCAAGACCCGAAGGCTACATTGCACAACGCCCGGTTCGAGAAGAAGTCAAGATATCGGGACTGTTCGACACCGTGCCCACGCCACACCGGCCACACCTGCGGTTATATCCCAGTTGTTGATGTTGCTTCCGGTATTGATTCCGCACCCACGCCGCCTTGGCCGCGCTCGCGGTTTGCCTGTAGAACGGAATTCCGAAGCCTTTCGTCTAATTTTTCTACACCTTTGAAGAGTTCTTCCTTTCCACCCGTCTTCTTCGTATGTGAGTCGTCTGATATACCTTTCTCCTTACTTCTATCCTTGCTCTTAGCCTCATTGAGGACAATGAAGGATTTAAGTATGGGGGAGGGAGTACTCACATTCTCTTATCCTAGTTAGTGTAGTGAGTTGTTTTTGCTTCAATTTTCATAGCGCGGGTGCGGTTTTGCAACAGATCCGAGCGGCGTGGATTTCTATCTTGATTCCTTTTTCTTATCTTTTCCTCCATCCTTATTTAGTTCGTGAAGCATGTTCCTTGGGTCTAAGTAAGGGGAGCCTTGTCTTAGGTTTGAGGCATCCAATTTACAATCCATTATTATTCTCAATTCACATCAAATTAATTCTTTAGTTTAGTTTGTATTATAGAGAGCTAGTCTCCTAGGGTTTGTTAAAAGGAGAAGCTCTGATGTATGAACCCGTGAGGTTTTATTTATTAATTTCTATCCTTTGGCTAATATTTATTCTCTTGTGCTTCATTATATAAATGTTGATTGTTTCTTTAGGAGTCATGAACCTATTGAATTGATTGATTTTCTATTGTTGGAATGGGTTTGGACCATGGACAAACCTGTTTTGTGAAAACAACTTAACATAGACTTGTTGTCTATGCAACTAAGATTAAGAAGATAATTGATTATATGTTTTTGCAGTTGACTCGTAGCTTGATTGCTTTTGCATGTATTCTGCATATCCTTGTTCTGTATGCTAATTCTACGTTAAGCGTCCTTGCCTAGGGTTATAGAATTGCTTGGACTGTGGACTTGTGATTGTTAATGATCAAAATAGGAATTAATCATTGGTGTGAATGAAATCAATAGATGGATCTATGATCGAGTGATTATTTCAGAGTGTATCTTTTGAATGAACTTATTTCCCTTATTTATTTGTTTGGCTGGTTTGTAATTTGTTTTCTGAGTTTAGTTTAGTTTAGATCTCTCTTTAATTCACCCCCCCATATCTTTAGTTGATAGATATATTAATACTAGAGTCTTATTTCCCTTGGGTTCGACCCCTTACTTGCATGCTATACTAGCTTTGTTAGTTTAGGGATTATCTTTGATCTTGGTACGACGACTTTAGTCGAGTCAGATAACATATGTGAAATTGTCATAATTTTCTGCTACTTTTCTTGGCTTCTCTTTCCATTTCTAAACTCATTTTAAATGTTTATAGGATGGCTTATTACGTGTTTGACTAAATGGACTGATGGAGGGCCATATCGTGTCGTTTTTCCCACTGAGGCCCAAATGTTGGAAGAAGATTTTGATGTGCAAAGGTGAATGTTCGTGTGCTCTGTCATCTATGTATGTCATTAATTACTACGGATTATTATGTAGATTTGTTTGTGATTGTATTTGTATTTGTCTTATCTGATTATTTGTTAGTTAGATTGTCATGTGCGTAAGTTGTGATGACAATTTGTGTAATTTCACTAAAACAATTATATAAGATCGTACTTGATTGATTATGTGATGAAAATTTAGAATATTTATACATTTTGAAAAGTGACACATCCTAAAAATTTATACAATCAAATGTGTTGGAAGTCTCCAATTGTTTTGGATGTCATTCTAGTTTATGAAGATTGCGTATGTACTAAATTATTGATTCCTTGTTAAGTATCATCTCTAACTAATGACAAGTGACTCTTTTTAAATTTGTACTTATGAAGAGGCATCACTCAATTCAATAAAATTGTCACTTGTGATGACAATTTAGTGTCTTATGATAATATGGTGATCACTGATCCCTTGTTGTTTGATTCACTGAGGAGGTTGGAGTTGATGCAATTCACTATTACATTGCTCGAATATGGTTAACTATTGTACTACTGTATATCTTCTGGTTATTTGCTAAATATTGTCACTTGTGATGATAATTAGGTGTTATCAAGAAGATCCTTTAATAACATTGATGATGATATATATTGTTATTTGTAATGATAATTTGGAGTTGTGTGCATGTCTTCTTTTAGATATACTTATTCGGTGTGATTTTCATAATCTTCTAGCTAATTGTTGAATATTATCACTTGTGATGAAAATTAGGTTTCACTTGTGATGACAATTAGGTGTGAATATTGTCAATTGTGATGAAAATTATGTGTGAATAACTGCTAAATATTATCACTTGGGATGACAATTAAGTGTGAATATTGTCACTTGTGATGACAATTAGGTGTGAATATTATCACTTGTGATGACAATTAGGTTTGAATATTGTCACTTGTGATGACAATTAGGTGTGAATATTATCACTTGTGATGAAAGTGGTCAAGTGATGACAGTCAACACCGGTCAACGGCTGGTCAACGCCAGTCAACTGTTGGTGAAATAATGGACAGAGAAAGTTCATTGGGTGCTATGCTATTTACTTAATTCTATACATTCGCTTATAAATTAGCAATTATGGTATACATGTAGTGCTATATAACTAAATCCTTCAAAAAATTATAAGTTTTAAAATAAAACTTTTGGATAGATCTATTTGTTAATTAAATGGGTATAATGATAATTTAGATTTATCTATTAGCATCGAATTTGAGTTAAACAACTCAAAATCTAAGATAGAATTACTATTTTGATTAAATATGTATAAAATAAAGATTGTATATGATGATAAAACTAAGAATTAATAACATAACTTTTTTAATTAGCAATTGATATGACACAATATAATAACAAAATTTGTTTCAGCTATAATATTTAGTAATAGTAGTAGATAGATTATAGATACTTTAGAGAAAAAAAATCAGTTTTGGACCAAGCAGGATCATGGACCAATTTTATAAAAATTATAGACCGAGAATCGGACCGAAACTGCCCCAATCCTGTTTGGTCCAAGGCCGTTCCGGTCATAAAAACCGAGTCCAGAGCACACTGTAGTGTACTTGGCCCGTACAAATAATGCTTCAACTATGGCCCCAATCCGGTTTGGTCCAACGCTTTCTTCTTGTAAATATTTCGGGAAATGCACAAAGGGTTTATCCTTAAATAATGAATACGAGTTGTAATGGAAGCACCTAAAATTTAAACCAAGGACCTTCCATATTATATATTTTTCTTGAATGGACTGTCCAGTGTCGAATGTTTGAACGTGTTGGATGAACATGAATCGAAACAACTACCTACAAAACAAGTGGGCATGGGCTCAGAAGGCTTCGCATTCACAACAAGAAGGATGCAACAAGAGAGACCAATAACAAAATCTCCTTTACTTGCGTACAAAGGATCAAAACAGATTTTACCGTTTATTGTTCATGAGCATTCGAGTTGTGCTAGCTACCTAAAGGCATTTCCTTAATCCATAAATCCTACAAAATCCAATCACCAGGAAAGATGTCCCCATCCGTTAACCAGGGCATATGGTTTAAAATGGCATCCACCACGGCCTACTACTCAAGTACTACTGCATTGTGTATTTAACTATCTATATATAGTGTATTTAAATAGCCTATCCGTCACCCAAACCAATAATAATTAGCAGTAAAACAAATTCTTTGTTCTACTTACTTTGTCACGCTGCGTGTTCTTGAAATAAATGAGATATTGTTGGGGATTATTCGACAAAAAAAGCCTCCGGTTGCTGACCCGCCAACTCCTTTCAAAAGTGGGTTCCCAATTCCGTTACCAGTAGGGGTCACGGGACTGCTCAAAACAGTAGTTACTACTTGTGAGATTTCTTGGATATCCTAAGGCAGAAGAAGAGGCTCTATGAGAATGGGACACATATAGACAAGGGGAATTAGAAAAAAGCTAGAAGCAAATGTAGTGTATGTCAGTGTATACTTGAACTGATTGTTATAATTACCATCCGAAAAAATGGCGATTTTAAGGTATTTACCTCACTTAATCCACTAGATATAGGAGAAGGCGGCTCCAAGGACGGTCCCAGAGAAGGCAGAAAAAGAGTTTGCTCAAAATGGAATTTGGAAAACCGATCAGTAACTTTGCGCTGACATTATTCTTTTATTTTGTATGTCAGGCTCCTGACTTTGACTTCAATATTAGTATACTCCTAATAAAACCAGCATTTTTACAAATAATACATCATAGTACCATGTTATTATAATTGTTTTATGCACATTCATTAGATGACTACGCATGTAAACACTTACCCTCGGTGGGTGTTCAAGGACAAGAGTAGATGCAGTAGAGGGTGCTGTAACACCCCAAAATTATCTCGGGAATGCTACACGCCAGTGGCCTTGGATTTCACACCCAAAGTCACCCAAGGTTTATACACTACACAACAATAAAAAGAATAATATCCAAAATTCATAAATAGATCTCAAAAACTTACATTGTCTTACAATCCAAAATAGTAATCATGAACGATTAAAACAAAAGTGCGGAAGTGTGTGGTAATAAATGGTCTTTACAATAAAAGTATCTCATTCATTCTCAAATAAAATTCAAATGAAAAATAACCTTCCAAGAAATACTCCAAGTCTTCAATTCACTCCTGTGGAGACTCCAATGGCTCGAATCTTGATGTGCCGCGACGTAAATACGGTTGACACCAGCCGACCATGCAAGGAAAGAAAACGGACGGTTAGTCTTGTGACAGACTAAGCAAATGGGTTTTAGAAAAGCGGTTCTTATGGTCAGACTCCACTATTAATATTGAATACTGAATAAAAGCCAGTCAATAATCTAATAATGAAGTATCCCCATCGAAGGTAAGAAAGGAAATATGCTCGGGAAGAAAGATATGACGCCACACGAGGTGGTTCCTTAAGCGAAGTATGCGATTGTTGGGAACTTATTATTCACACAAGTTTTTGAAAAACCTTCGTCGAGTGATTGGGCCTACGA
Organism: Viscum album; assembly: GCA_963277665.1. Lineage (NCBI taxonomy): Eukaryota > Viridiplantae > Streptophyta > Magnoliopsida > Santalales > Viscaceae > Viscum > Viscum album. Next base: position 35,070 of record CAUJRU010003701.1, read on the forward strand.
CCAACCTCACCGCACAATGATTGTACGAATTCAGATTGGAAAGCAGACTTGGTCAATCGGGAGTAAGAACGGTTTTCCAAGTTGTACTAACCGCCCTGTTCATTAATTATGTGCATAAGCACTTATCTTACTTACTTCCAAAACGGTACATTCAGGTTGATAGCTTTTAAAGTAACGGATTTGACAATGGTCGAAACAAAACGAAGGAGATCTCAAGAATTCAATAAAGGCACTAGCTAGGTGCAATCACCCCTCATATTCGGATGAGGCGGCACGGTCATGACCAGGCACTAGGGTATAAGTCCATCCTAATGCATTTATTCTAAAGAGGCGTCCAGGGTCTAACCCACACCCCTAATACTACGCTAAGTCCACATCAAGTCTCAATGGAGACGAAACACATAAGGCCACAACATCGAGACCTAAGTCCAAGTTCTAGCGCAGTCTAGCAATATATACATCCTACAATAATAATGAGGTCATTAATGCTAT
>CAUJRU010003702.1:0-10000 GCA_963277665.1 Viscum album
GTCATGCATAGCGGGCTTTCCCTGCCTTCATGTGCTGCATTGTGATGTCTCTCGGGTTGCTTCCCTCGAGGTGTCACAGTCAGTTGTGTGGGTTGATGGTTGTGCTTACGCGATTGTGTGGGAGTGGTGGATGGTTGTCAAGATACTGCGGTCTCCCTTTTTTGGGAAGGGAACGTTGGTCTCCTTGGCTCTAGGGGGTTGGGTATATAAATCCTTCCCTTGTGTCATGCATAGCGGGCTTTCCCTGCCTTCATGTGCTGCATTGTGATGCCTCTCGGGTTGCTTCCCTTGAGGCGTCACGGTCAGTTGTGTGGGTTGATGGTTGTGCTTACGCGATTGTGTGGGAGTGGTGGATGGTTGTCAAGATACTGCGGTCTCCCTTTTTTGGGAAGGGAACGTTGGTCTCGTTGGCACCCTCATCCGTAAGTGGGGGATTAATTTCTCCTCGCTTTCATTTGGTCCTTGTGCATGTTTCCATGTGAATGATGGAACACGGTTTGGCTTGGTTGGATATCCGTTGAGAACACTAGTCAAATGCTTGTCTCAAAGATCAGTCTGTGCATGTACAGGGACAAACTAACCGAAAGATGGTGATATTGTGAAGGGTCTCATTAAATCAGTGACAAGTTTGACGTTCTCCTCGGTTATACATCAAGCGAAGAATGTGTATCTATTGTTTCGACAAGATACACGAGCGTCGTCACGCAGAGGTGATGACTCATTAAGGGGAATCCTGTCGATTTGGGAAGATGGTTTGGGCTTGTGTTGGGGTCTGAGTGGTTTGCTCAGTCATACCTCAAACATTGCAGATGTGGTTGGTGATGCTACTTGGCTGATCCTTCCATTAGTCATATGCTTGTCCCAAAGATCAGGTGGTGCATGTACAAAGGAAAAACTAATCGAATGGAATTGAATGTTCGGGACGACGGTTTGGGCTTGTGTTGGGGTCTGAGTGGTTAGCTCAGTCATACCTCAAACAATGCAGATGTTGTTGGTGATGCTACATGGCTGATCCTTCAACTAGTCATATGCTTGACTCAAAGATCAGGTCCCGCATGTACAAAGACAAACTAATCGAAAGATGGTGATACTGTGATGGGTCTCATTAAATTAGTGCCAGGGCTGACTTTCTCCTCAGTTATACATCAAGAGAAGAATCCCCAGGTGGGTGAGCTCCACCTAGAAGACCCTCACTTGTCCCTTCGGAGTTCTCCCTGTTGGTAGTGGAATTTTGTCAGTTATGATATACGGGCCCTGTTTATATGCTTGGGTTGAATTCTCTCGCACAATTGCGGTATTGAGCATCATGCAGAGGTGATGACTCATTAATTGGGTTCCTGTCGATTTGGAAAGACGGTTTGGGCTTGTGTTGGGGTCTGAGTGGTCTGCTCAGTCATACCTCAAACATTGCAGATGTGGTTGGTGATGCAACCTGGCTGATCCTTCCATTAGTCATATGCTTGTCCCAAAGATCAGGTTGTGCATGTACAAAGGACAAACTAATGGAACGGAATTGAATGTTCGGGATGATGGTTTGGGCTTGTGTTGGGGTCTGAGTGGTGAGCTCAGTCATACCTCAAACAATGCAGATGTTGTTGGTGATGCTACATGGCTGATCCTTCTACTAGTCATATGCTTGTCTCAAAGATCAGGTTGTGCATGATCAGTTGTGTGGGTTGATGGTTGCCCTTATGCGATTGTGTGGAAGTGGTGGATGGTTGTCAAGATACTGCGGTCTCCCTTTTTTGGGAATGGAACGTTGGTCTCGTTGGCGCTAGGGGGTTGGGTATATCAATCCTTCCCTTGTGTCATGCATAGCGGGCTTTCCCTGCCTTCATGTGCTGCATTGTGATGCCTCTCGGGTTGCTTCCCTCGAGGCGTGACGGTCAGTTGTGTGGGTTGATGGTTGTGCTTACGCGATTGTGTGGGAGTGGTGGATGGTTGTCAAGATACTGCGGTCTCCCTTTTTTGGGAAGGGAACGTTGGTCTCGTTGGCACCCTCATCCGTAAGTGGGGGTTTAATTTCTCCTCGCTTTCATTTGGTCCTTGTACATGTTTCCATGTGAATGATGGAACACGGTTTGGCTTGGTTGGATATCCGATGAGAACACTAGTCATATGCTTGTCTCAAAGATCAGTCTGTGCATGTACAGGGACAAACTAACCGAAAGATGGTGATACTGTGAAGGGTCTCATTAAATCAGTGACAAGTTTGACGTTCTCCTCGGTTATACATCAAGCGAAGAATGTGTATCTATTGTTTTTGCAAGATACACGAGCGTCATACAGAGGTGATGACTAATTAAGGGGAAACATGTCGATTTGGGAAGATGGTTTGGGCTTGTGTTGGGGTCTGAGTGGTTTGCTCAGTCATACCTCAAACATTGCAGATGTGGTTGGTGACGCTACCTGGCTGATCCTTCCATTAGTCATATGCTTGTATCAAAGATCAGGTTGTGCATGTACAAAGGACAAACTAATCGAATGGAATTGAATGCTCGGGACGACGGTTTAGGCTTGTGTTGGGGTCTGAGTGGTCTGCTCAGTCATACCTCAAACATTGCAGATGTGGTTAGTGACGCTACATGGGTGATCCTTCCACTAGTCATATGCGTGTCTCAAAGATCAGGTCCTGCATGTACAAGGACAAACTAATCGAAAGATGGTGATACTGTGAAGGGTCTCATTAAATCAGTGACACGGCTGACTTTCTCCTCGGTTATACATCAAGCGAAGAATCCCCAGGTGGGTGAGCTCCACCTAGAAGAACCTCACTTGTCCCTTTGGAGTTCTCCCTGTTGGTAGTGGAATTTTGTTGGTGCTGATGTAAGGGCCCCGTCTATATGCTTGGGTTGAATTCTCTCGCACAATTTTGGTTTCGGGTTCCAAGGGCTTGCTAAAAAGACGATGCGATACTAGACAGATATAACTTGGATGGGATGATGATAGATGAGCATGGTTGGTGTCCTGGTTCTTGGTTAAAAGTTTCGCAACGGTGGTTGAGTTCTTTTGAATGGTGGGATGTGGGGGGTGCGGCGGGACATAGGGCCTCCGTTCCTGTCATGACTCCTTTTCCTCAACGTCCCTGGAGCGTTGTGGGTTCGTCTGCTTAAAATCTGCCTCATGGCGGTTGAGTTCCTTCGGAAGGTGGGATGTGGGAGGCATGGCGGTGGGACGCTGTAATTCCTTTTCCTCACCGGTGGGATGTGGGGGGCATTGGAAAGAATGGGTTTTTGCCCAGTCTCATGCCGTGCCCGCCTTTTTCCTCACCTTTCATGGAGCGTTGCGGTTCGGGCTTGCTTAAAAGGCCACCTGTTGGTGGCGGAGTTCCTTGGATGGTGGGATGTGGGAGGCATGGTGGGTTGGTGTTCCTTTGTCGTCCCTCGACGCTCCTGCCCTTCCCTCGCCTTCTCTAGAGCAGTGCGGCTCTGCTTGCTTAAAAGCTGCCTCAGGGCGGTTGAGTTGCTGCGGATGGTGGGATGTGGGGGGCGCGGCGGGATTGGGTTTTTGCCCCGTCCCCTGACGTGCCTGCCTTTTCCTCCCCGTCTGTGGAGCATTGCGGGCTGGGTGCTTAAATACCGCCTCACGGTTTGTGGGATCCTGTGGATGGTGGGATGTGGGCGGCGCGGCGGGACATAGGACCCCCGTACCTACCATGACTCCTTTTCCTCGACGTCTCTTGAGCGTTGCTGGTTCGTCTGCTTAAAAGCTGCCTCATGGCGGTTGAGTTCCTACGGAATGTGAGATGTGGGAGGCACGGCGGGATGGGGGTTTCCCTCCTCATCCCCTGACGTTCCTACCTTTTTCCTCACTGGTGGGATGTGGGGGGTATGGGTGGGATTGGGTTGTTTCCCCGTCCTGTCGTACCCACCTTTTTCCTCACCTTTCATGGAGCGTTGCGGGTCGGGCTTTGCTTAAAATCCACTGATTGTGGTTGAGTTCTTGCAGATGTTGGGATGTGGGAGGCATGGTGGGATTGGGTTCCTTTGTCGTCCCTTGCTGTACCGCCTTTTCCTCACCTTCTCTGGAGCGTTGTGGAATTTTGGTAGTGGTTCAAGCGCGAAACTGTCGGTATCACCAGGATGCGAGAGCGTGCTCCTAAATTTCTCATTCAGTGATATTCCATGCGAACCATAGCAAGCTGCCTTGGGCAATGATTGGTGGGAGTGCTTTGCTCAATGCATTGTCGGGGCCACGTGCGAGTTATTTGGGTCCTAAGAAACTCACACCAACAGGGTAACGATTTCCATGGTTCATTATTGGACAAGTTGGGGTGCCTTCCTCCTCAGTCATGCCTTGGGTGATGATGTTCATAAGGGTGGCTTGAGAATGTGTATCTACTGTTTCTGCAAGATACACGAGCGTCATGCAGAGGTGATGACTAATTAAGGGGAAACATGTCGATTTGGGAAGAGATGGTTCGGGCTTGTGTTGGGGTCTGAGTGGTCTGCTCAGTCATACCTCAAACATTGCAGATGTGGTTGGTGATGGTACCCGGTTGATCTTTCCATTAGTCATATTATTGTCTCAAAGATCAGGCTGTGCATGTACGAAGGACAAACTAATCGAATGGAATTGAATGCTCGGGACGACGGTTTGGGCTTGTGTTGGGGTCTGAGTGGTCTGCTCAGTCATACCTCAAACATTGCAGATGTGGTTGGTGATGCTACATGGTTGATCCTTCCACTAGTCATATGCCTGTCTCAAAGATCAGGTCCCGCATGTAAAGGACAAACTAATCGAAAGATGGTGATACTGTGACGGGTCTCATTAAATCAGTGCCAGGGCTGACTTTCTCCTCGGTTATACCTCAAGCGAAGAATCCCCAGGTGGGTGAGCTCCACCTTGAAGACCCTCACTTGTCCCTTTGGAGTTCTCCCTGTTGGTAGTGGAATTTTGTTGGTGCTGATGTACGGGCCCCGTCTATATGCTTGGGTTGAATTCTCTCGCACAATTTTGGTTTCGGGTTCCAAGGGCTTGCTAAAAAGACGATGCGATACTAGACAGATATAACTTGGATGGGATGATGATAGATGAGCATGGTTGGTGTCCTGGTTCTTGGTTAAAAGTTTCGCAACGGTGGTTGAGTTCTTTTGAATGGTGGGATGTGGGGGGTGCGGCGGGACATAGGGCCTCTGTTCCTGTCATGACTCCTTTTCCTCAACGTCCCTGGAGCGTTGTGGGTTCGTCTGCTTAAAATCTGCCTCACGGCGGTTGAGTTCCTTCGGAAGGTGGGATGTGGGAAGCATGGCGGTGGGACGCTGTAATTCCTTTTCCTCACCGGTGGGATGTGGGGGGCATTGGAAAGAATGGGTTTTTGCCCAGTCTCATGCCGTGCCCGCCTTTTTCCTCACCTTTCATGGAGCGTTGCGGTTCGGGCTTGCTTAAAAGGCCACCTGTTGGTGGCGGAGTTCCTTGGATGGTGGGATGTGGGAGGCATGGTGGGTTGGTGTTCCTTTGTCGTCCCTCGACGCTCCTGCCCTTCCCTCGCCTTCTCTAGAGCAGTGCGGCTTTGCTTGCTTAAAAGCTGCCTCAGGGTGGTTGAGTTGCTGCGGATGGTGGGATGTGGGGGGCGCGGCGGGATTGGGTTTTTGCCCCGTCCCCTGACGTGCCTGCCTTTTCCTCCCCGTCTGTGGAGCATTGCGGGCTGGGTGCTTAAATACCGCCTCACGGTTTGTGGGATCCTGTGGATGGTGGGATGTGGGCGGCGCGGCGGGACATAGGACCCCCGTACCTACCATGACTCCTTTTCCTCGACGTCTCTTGAGCGTTGCTGGTTCGTCTGCTTAAAAGCTGCCTCATGGCGGTTGAGTTCCTACGGAATGTGAGATGTGGGAGGCACGGCGGGATGGGGGTTTCCCTCCTCATCCCCTGACGTTCCTACCTTTTCCCTCACTGGTGGGATGTGGGGGGTATGGGCGGGATTGGGTTGTTTCCCCGTCCTGTCGTACCCACCTTTTTCCTCACCTTTCATGGAGCGTTGCGGGTCGGGCTTTGCTTAAAATCCACTGAGTGTGGTTGAGTTCTTGCAGATGTTGGGATGTGGGAGGCATGGTGGGATTGGGTTCCTTTGTCGTCCCTTGCTGTACCGCCTTTTCCTCACCTTCTCTGGAGCGTTGTGGAATTTTGGTAGTGGTTCAAGCGCGAAACTGTCGGTATCACCAGGATGCGAGAGCGTGCTCCTAAATTTCTCATTCAGCGATATTCCATGCGAACCATAGCAAGCTGCCTTGGGCAATGATTGGTGGGAGTGCTTTTCTCAACGCATTGTCGGGGCCACGTGCGAGTTATTTGTGTCCTAAGAGACTCACACCAACAGGGTAACGATTTCCATGGTTCATTATTGGACAAGTTGGGGTGCCTTCCTCCTCAGTCATGCCTTGGGTGATGATGTTCATAAGGGTGGCTTGAGAATGTGTATCTACTGTTTCTGCAAGATACACGAGCGTCATGCGGAGGTGATGACTCATTAAGGGGAATCCTGTCGATTTGGGAAGATGGTTGGGGCTTGTGTTGGGGTCTGAGTGGTCTGCTCAGTCATACCTCAAACATTGCAGATGTGGTTGGTGATGCTACCTGGCTGATCCTTCCATTAGTCATATGCTTGTCTCAAAGATCAGGTTGTGCATGTACAAAGGACAAACTAATCGAACAGAATTGAATGTTCGGGACGACGGTTTGGGCTTGTGTTGGGGTCTGAGTGGTCAGCTCAGTCATACCCCAAACAATGCAGATGTTGTTGGTGATGCTACATGGCTGATCCTTCCACTAGTCATATGCCTGTCTCAAAGATCAGGTCCCGCATGTAAAGGACAAACTAATCGAAAGATGGTGATACTGTGACGGGTCTCATTAAATCAGTGCCAGGGGTGACTTTCTCCTCGGTTATATCTCAAGCGAAGAATCCCCAGGTGGGTGAGCTCCACCTAGAAGACCCTCACTTGTCCCTTTGGAGTTCTCCCTGTTGGTAGTGGAATTTTTTTGGTGCTGATGTAGGGGCCCCGTCTATATGCTTGGGTTGAATTCTCTCGCACAATTGCGGTTCCGTCTTCCAAGGGCTTGCTAAAAAGACAATGCGATACTAGACAGATATAACTTGGATGGGATGATGATAGATGAGCATGGTTGGTGTCCTGGTTCTTGGTTAAAAGTTTCGCAACGGTGGTTGAGTTCTTTTGAATGGTGGGATGTGGGGGGTGCGGCGGGACATAGGGCCTCCGTTCCTGTCATGACTCCTTTTCCTCAACGTCCCTGGAGCGTTGTGGGTTCGTCTGCTTAAAATCTGCCTCATGGCGGTTGAGTTCCTTCGGAAGGTGGGATGTGGGAGGCATGGCGGTGGGACGCTGTAATTCCTTTTCCTCACCGGTGGGATGTGGGGGGCATTGGAAAGAATGGGTTTTTGCCCAGTCTCATGCCGTGCCCGCCTTTTTCCTCACCTTTCATGGAGCGTTGCGGTTCGGGCTTGCTTAAAAGGCCACCTGTCGGTGGCGGAGTTCCTTGGATGGTGGGATGTGGGAGGCATGGTGGGTTGGTGTTCCTTTGTCGTCCCTCGACGCTCCTGCCCTTCCCTCGCCTTCTCTAGAGCAGTGCGGCTTGGCTTGCTTAAAAGCCGCCTCAGGGTGGTTGAGTTGTTGCGGATGGTGGGATGTGGGAGGCGCGGCGGGATTGGGTTTTTGCCCCGTCCCCTGACGTGCCTGCCTTTTCCTCCCCGTCTGTGGAGCATTGCGGGCTGGGTGCTTAAATACCGCCTCACGGTTTGTGGGATCCTGTGGATGGTGGGATGTGGGCGGCGCGGCGGGACATAGGACCCCCGTACCTACCCTGACTCCTTTTCCTTGACGTCTCTTGAGCGTTGCTGGTTCGTCTGCTTAAAAGCTGCCTCATGGCGGTTGAGTTCCTACGGAATGTGAGATGTGGGAGGCACGGCGGGATGGGGGTTTCCCTCCTCATCCCCTGACGTTCCTACCTTTTTCCTCACTGGTGGGATGTGGGGGGTATGGGCGGGATTGGGTTGTTTCCCCGTCCTGTCGTACCCACCTTTTTCCTCACCTTTCATGGAGCGTTGTGGGTCGGGCTATGCTTAAAAGCCACCGAGTGTGGTTGAGTTCTTGCAGATGTTGGGATGTGGGAGGCATGGTGGGATTGGGTTCCTTTGTCGTCCCTTGCTGTACCGCCTTTTCCTCACCTTCTCTGGAGCGTTGTGGAATTTTGGTAGTGGTTCAAGCGCGAAACTGTCGGTATCACCAGGATGCAAGAGCGTGCTCCTAAATTTCTCATTCAGCGATATTTCATGCGAACCATAGCAAGCTGCCTTGGGCAATGATTGGTGGGAGTGCTTTGCTCAACGCATTGTCGGGGCCACGTGCGAGTTATTTGGGTCCTAAGAAACTCACACCAACAGGGTGACGATTTCCATGGTTCATTATTGGACAAGTTGGGGTGCCTTCCTCCTCAGTCATGCCTTGGGTGATGATGTTCATAAGGGTGGCTTGAGAATGTGTATCTACTGTTTCTGCAAGATACACGAGCGTCATGCGGAGGTGATGACTCATTAAGGGGAATCCTGTCGATTTGGGAAGATGGTTGGGGCTTGTGTTGGGGTCTGAGTGGTCTGCTCAGTCATACCTCAAACATTGCAGATGTGGTTGGTGATGCTACCTGGCTGATCCTTCCATTAGTCATATGCTTGTCTCAAAGATCAGGTTGTGCATGTACAAAGGACAAACTAATCGAACAGAATTGAATGTTCGGGACGACGGTTTGGGCTTGTGTTGGGGTCTGAGTGGTCAGCTCAGTCATACCCCAAACAATGCAGATGTTGTTGGTGATGCTACATGGCTGATCCTTCCACTAGTCATATGCCTGTCTCAAAGATCAGGTCCCGCATGTAAAGGACAAACTAATCGAAAGATGGTGATACTGTGACGGGTCTCATTAAATCAGTTCTAGGGGTGACTTTCTCCTCGGTTATATCTCAAGCGAAGAATCCCCAGGTGGGTGAGCTCCACCTAGAAGACCCTCACTTGTCCCTTTGGAGTTCTCCCTGTTGGTAGTGGAATTTTTTTGGTGCTGATGTAGGGGCCCCGTCTATATGCTTGGGTTGAATTCTCTCGCACAATTGCGGTTCCGTCTTCCAAGGGCTTGCTAAAAAGACGATGCGATACTAGACAGATATAACTTGGATGGGATGATGATAGATGAGCATGGTTGGTGTCCTGGTTCTTGGTTAAAAGTTTCTCAACGGTGGTTGAGTTCTTTTGAATGGTGGGATGTGGGGGGTGCGGCGGGACATAGGGCCTCCGTTCCTGTCATGACTCCTTTTCCTCAACGTCCCTGGAGTGTTGTGGGTTCGTCTGCTTAAAATCTGCCTCATGGCGGTTGAGTTCCTTCGGAAGGTGGGATGTGGGAGGCATGGCGGTGGGACGCTGTAATTCCTTTTCCTCACCGGTGGGATGTGGGGGGCATTGGAAAGAATGGGTTTTTGCCCAGTCTCATGCCGTGCCCGCCTTTTTCCTCACCTTTCATGGAGCGTTGCGGTTCGGGCTTGCTTAAAAGGCCACCTGTCGGTGGCGGAGTTCCTTGGATGGTGGGATGTGGGAGGCATGGTGGGTTGGTGTTCCTTTGTCGTCCCTCGACGCTCCTGCCCTTCCCTCGCCTTCTCTAGAGCAGTGCGGCTTGGCTTGCTTAAAAGCCGCCTCAGGGTGGTTGAGTTGCTGCGGATGGTGGGATGTGGGAGGCGCGGCGGGATTGGGTTTTTGCCCCGTCCCCTGACGTGCCTGCCTTTTCCTCCCCGTCTGTGGAGCATTGCGGGCTGGGTGCTTAAATACCGCCTCACGGTTTGTGGGATCCTGTGGATGGTGGGATGTGGGCGGCGCGGCGGGACATAGGACCCCCGTACCTACCATGACTCCTTTTCCTCGACGTCTCTTGAGCGTTGCTGGTTCGTCTGCTTAAAAGCTGCCTCATGGCGGTTGAGTTCCTACGGAATGTGAGATGTGGG